>CAIGRQ010266609.1:0-22487 GCA_903798375.1 Fraxinus sp. D2006-0159 | reverse complement strand
GATTGAAATTAAAATTAGAAGTATTTTTGGAATGATCTTAAACTCATATTTATAGTACTCAATTATGCCCTCACGAAATGGTTCCAAACCATGTTGAAAATGTGTAACACTTCACAAGAAAAACCACTAAGTTTGAAAAAGACTGTCTAATTTTATCACTATGCGACCGCATAGGCTATAACTATGCGGTCGCATAGTTATAGCAATCTGCCCAGATTTTAATTCTGACGGACGCTATGCGATCGCAAGCCTCAATGGCCTATGTGGTTGCATAGGCAAATTTGAAGGCTCCAAAATTGTTTCTCTCATCTTTCCAAATTCATTCAATTTATGGTTATCACTTTTGATTTTGAACAACTATTAACAAGATTTCCAACAACTATTATCATCATCATCATCATCATCATCAAATTTCATTTTTATTTTCTTATCAACCTTGATTTTTTCTTCGCTATCAATTATTAGGAGACAAAGGATTTTACGTGAGTCAAAATTTTATTATTCGTTCAAACATGAAGGGGTGGCATGTACCACGTTAATTAAGACAAATAAAATACTTCATCAGCGTGAAGATCATTTTGCTTGTTATAATTATCATTAGAATTACATTTGATATTTATTTCTCTAGACGACGATACAAAGAAGAGAGTCAAACATTGAATAGATTTAGGGGTGGATCTATTATAGGGACAGTGGAGTCAGCTGCACCAAATTTATTTTCAAATTTTTGGTCAATAAATTAAATAAATTTTAGTTATACGATTTTGTCCTTCCAATTAAAATTTTGTACTTTAAATTGTTAGGATCAAAGGATAATAATAAAAATTTTCATACTTTTACCATCACTTTTCTCCTCTCCAATTTTCCACCTTCCAAGCTTTCATTGTATTCCTTCTTTTTGCCCATTCTCAAATACCGTGTAAACTCTAAAATAACTCTACAAAGGTTTTAGGTCTCATGACATAAAAAAGGTTATCATAACTGAAAAATATGCCACAAAAATCATTTATAGAAGGGAAAAGTCATTTGTACAATGTTTTCTTACAACATTGTTGACAATGTTGGTAGGTGGCAAAAAGGTGTTGGTTGGGAAGAGAAATTGTTTTTTAAACTGTCCAATAACAATCTGTCACGTGACATATTGTTAACAATGTTGTCATATTGTACACCAAGTATGATTGTTTATAGAAACTTTCTTAAAGCATAATTCATAAGGTTTAGGAAGCCATCATACAAACCATTTTGTGATTGTTTATAACGGTCATTGAATGGCTAAAATGCATTTGTAAAATTGGCTTGATCATATTTTATTTGTAAAGATTGTTTAATGGTAATTCCTTTTATGTGTATATATATAATTAAGTCTCAATGTAAAAAGAATTGTAAAAGATAAAAATTAGGTAGAGACTTATCCTTCTAAACCACTAAAACTTTACTAGAGAGTCTCTGATAATGTTCTTTATTTTAAAGTGTATCTAAACATAAAGATTAACTTGAAAAATTATATAAAAAAAAACAGGGAGACTTTTTATTCAAATTCAGCAACACTTTTTATATTTAAAATTTATTTTCATTTTTCTATAAGCAATTATGATTCGAATTTTTTCTTCATTTTTTACCTAGCTTCCTCTTTTTTGAAAAAAAAAAAAAAAAATCATTATTTTCCTCTATTTTGAAAAATATACATGTAAAGTTGTGAAATAATAAAAGAAAGCACTAAAAGTATTATTCAAATGAGAGGATTCAATTCTCTACGTTTGAAAACTCAAATCCATTATGTTATGAAACAAACAAGATATCAGAATTGTTCTAATACCATTTGTTGTGTTAATTATGCTCAGAATCTCTGATACCAATTGTCGGTAATTAAGAATCACGTATCATTCGATACCACTTGATATAAAACTAACCACGAGATTGAGATGTTGAAATTATATGGCACAATAATGAAGTATTTGATCACAAACAAAAAAATAAAAGAAGACAAGAAAATATGTTAGATGAATTATGAGATTTTATTGCACCAATAATAATAGAGAAATATACAATTGATTATAAAGTTCTAGTAATTTCTTTTTTCACATTATAAAATTGTATAGAAAAGTCTAATATTTATAGGGAAGATGTAGGGGATGTCCAAACTCTCTTAGTAGGGTTATTGATGAAGTAGAGTGCCAAAAAATCAAGTCCTAAACGAAAAAGAAGAGAAAAATGCGAAAAATCGAAACGGGTACAGGTACAAGCGGAGCCGCGGCGCCACTGCCCATTTTTTTTTTTTTTTTTTTTCCCAAAATTTTTTCTCTATCCCAAACTCTTCTTCAAGTATAATTTAAAATTTATAATCTAAAAAATTTAGGGCTAGATGCATCACATTAGAATACATGATTTAGGGTCATTTCCAAAATAATGTACAGAAAATGAACATTTACATTACTCAGGGTGTGTTTCTGCCACATTATTTTGAAAGAATGTGTTTTGCAATAGTAGATTGATGGAGAATGTATACTTGAAAAAGAAGAAAAAGTTATTGATGTGATGAAAAATATTATTTTA
The DNA here is from genome assembly GCA_903798375.1 of Fraxinus sp. D2006-0159. NCBI lineage: Eukaryota > Viridiplantae > Streptophyta > Magnoliopsida > Lamiales > Oleaceae > Fraxinus > Fraxinus sp. D2006-0159. The sequence goes on along the minus strand of CAIGRQ010266609.1, from coordinate 19,934 downwards.
TTGAAAAATGTGTAGTTGAAAATGAGTAGAAGAATGGGAACGAAAATTTTAATGTGGCTCATACAGCGGTTCAACTAGAAAAAGATGTTGAGTAAATGATGTCTTCAATTCTGTAGAAAAGATTTCAAGTACACAATTCTGCAGCCATTTTGAGTGAGTCATTTTTGTAGTTTTCTTTTATGCTATATCAAGATTGATATGCATAAAAAAACGTCAGAACATTATGGGAACATGTGACGTTTGAGAAAGGGTTTGTGGGGGTGAAAAGAGTTTGTGGTCCAATAACGATAATAACTGCCAATCTTAAGCATCACAGTTTATGGAGAAATTAAAGAAATACAGAAGGAAAAGTGAAGAAAAAAGAGAAAAATGACTAACTTCAATTTGGAGGTTTCGAAAATCAAAAATAAAGAGCCCAAAAAAAATATATTAGGAAGTAGCCACCCAAAATGCAGGTTTCCAATTACACAATCCTTTAGTACCATGTCCACCTTCATTGCACCTGGTAAGCCTCTGATTTTTCTCCATTTCAATTTCTACATCCATAGCCTCAGTCGGTTTTACATAGCATTCATTATCAACATCATCGTTGTCATCTTGTTCTGATACATTTTTTTCATTTTCTAGCTCATGATCTCCTTCATTTGCATCGTTTTTGATTTTATCATCTAATTGGTAGTCAGCTTCGGTTTCTTCTTTCGTGGTCATTATAAGATCAGAATCAAANACATCATCGTCGTCATCTTGTTCTGATACATTTTTTTCATTTTCTAGCTCATGATCTCCATCATTGGCATCGTTTTTTATTTTATCATCTAATTGGTAGTCAGCTTCGGTTTCTTCTTCTGTGATCGTTATAAGATCAGAATCAAATTTTGAGTCATAATCTTGGACAAATGACAGCCTGAGGCGGCCGTGGCTTCTTTCAGTTTGCAGATAAGAATGCCTAAATGGGGCCTCGACTGCCTTGATGATTAGCCTTCCATCTTCGCGGCGAGCCCTTATTTGGAGAGAACTCGATCTGCTCATCATTGTCAAGGGCGGTGGAAAACTGTGACAACAAGTCGTCATCTTATTAGTTCTTGAAGATTTCATTTGTAGATGCGCCTTTTGATTTTGCTGATTTATTGGAGATGAAGTTTCACACTGCGAACTGAATGTGTCTAGTGAGAAAATACAGGTGCTGCCTGTGATACATTCAGTACCTGTTTCACTTCCCAAATTTTCAGTACAAAGATCTAGGCTTTTCCCAGTTAGTTTTGGAAATGAAGATTTTCTATGAACATACGAGTTTTCCTTTTCCATTGCTTCTTTCCTTGATGATTAGCCTTCCATCTTTGCGGCGAGCCCTTATTTGGAGAGAACTAGATCTGCTCATCGTTGTCAAGGGCGGTGGAAAACTGTGACAACAAGTCGTCATCTTATTAGTTCTTGAAGATTTCATTTGTAGATGCGCCTTTTGATTTTGCAGATTCATTGGAGATGAAGTTTCACACTGCGAACTGAATGTGTCTAGTGAGAAAATACAGGTGCTTCCTGTGATACAATCAGTACCTGTTTCACTTCCTAAATTTTCAGTACAAAGATCTAGGCTTTTCCCAGTTAGTTTTGGAAATGAAGATTTTCTATGAACATATGAGTTTTCCTTTTCCATTGCTTCTTTAGGACACGTTGGAATCTTGGAAAGGCTCTGAAGGAAACTCCAACTGCCTATTTCAAGATTTTCATTTTTTCTTTGATCGCTTCTTGCGCTGCAGGAGCCCTCGCCCACGTCTACCTTTGTCGGTGCAGGCGCCATTTTCATCTTTAGGATTGTTGTCTCTGTCGCTTGAGACTCAAAACATGATACCAGACTTTGATAAACTACTGTCGACATGGAAAAATAGGCCTAAATATGATCGACACTTCAATGAAAAATTAGAGAATTTATGGGTTGAGGAAGAGGAAGAACAAATATATTTATATATATAGACAGAGAGACGATGAGGAGAAGTGGAGAGAAGACTGATGAGGAACAAGTGAAGGGTTGGGTGTGAATTTGTAGTGTCCAAAAGTAGATGTATTGAGAGATCTTTTGTTTTTTGTGTGTGTGGTGTATATTGTAGGGGCCAAGGGAAAGGGTTTGCTTTTTGCACCACTTGGATTATACAAATATTATTCTGTCACACACTAGAAAAGAAAATAAAATATTTTCTATTTTCAATGACCAGAGAAATTGGTTTACCAGCAAATTTAGTCATTATCGTAAATGAGCTCGAGTGGATAAAAAAAAATGTTATGATGAGTATGTGTCCTCGTGTTCAATTAATTCACATATGTAGCATAAGAGCGGACAGATGGATTTTAGCTAGGGTCGGGCCAAAATGTTACCAGCATTGTTGTTCCTTCTACTTCCACGGCATACTAAGTGATTGTTTTACCCCATTAATTTATTTTATGATTTGTTACATGATTATTTTTAACTACATATTCACGCAATAAAATATTATATACATATATCCAAAACTTTTCTTTACTTTTTTTAACCATATATTCTTCTAAAAATTACCATTCAAAACTCTTTTTTTTCCTACAATATTGGCTGTCAGACAGTATAATTAATGTGTATGCATCCACTGATTGACTAAAATAATAAGGTCACATGCAGATGTGAAAGTTACCAATTCAACCCTAAAATCACCTAATATATGAATAACGCGGAATCAAATTTATCAATTAAAAGCAACAAGTTACTTTTTAATTGTTTTAGATGTTTAGTCAATCAAGTCAAGTTATCATATGTTGAATTGTCGCAATAAATAATTAAATCAGTAAATAATACAAAATTTGATGACGAAGAAAACATTTAACTAGGTAAAAACTCCGGGACTGAGCCAATAATTTCTATTATAGACAATAAAAACTTATATGATACAGCCTAAAAAACTCACTAGACTCACTGATTTAATTAGTTTTTACAATCTTCAACACCCGTTGGAACGTGCTTCAGTCACGTTTGCTCCTGATTTTCTAAAATTGTCTATCTCTTGTGGAATACCATGACGAAGAAAACCTTTAACTAGATAAAAATTTCAGGACTGAGCCAATAGTTTCTATTATAGACAATAAAAACTTACAGTACGATACAACCTAGAAAACTCACTAGACTTGCCGATTTAGTTCCTACAATCTCCAAGACCCGTTGGAACGTGCTTCAGTATCGCTTGCTCCTGATCTTCTAGAATTGTCTATGCTAAGTACTTCACATCAACCTAAATAAAATAATGAAAAATATGCTACAACACAACAATTAAACTCATACTTAATAAAAACACATATGTTCGAGTAAACCATATATCATGTTGTAGTAAAGAATTTCCCCCTTATTTTTTTATTTTTTATTTTTCTCTTTTTTTATTATAATAAAAAAAAAATCAAACTATCTAAGCAATAATGAATGAATGACAAATAATAAGTATAAGCATGCATCAAAAGTATCTAATCAATTAAGTACACAAACACTCTTACCTTTAAAATCACGGTGATCAATTTCTAAATTTTTTAGATCACTCTTTTTTCATCCAAACTTGACTAGTGAAAGACTTATCCCGAGTCAACTCTGTCATAAACTTGTTCGAATGACTCACTTGATTAGTAAGAAAGTCAATTCGACCATTAAAATCCCGATTTTTAACTCTAGTGAAATTTTAATTTCCATTTCTATTTATGACACCAATGCCTTATATGTCATAACTCACCGTAATTGAAACACATAGGGATAAACCTAGGTCCAAAGTTATGTAGTCGCTGATATCTATTCCTAGATTGGTAGGTTTTATGTTGTCTAGTAGGCCTTTGTCCTATGATACCCTTATTCTTGAGTTCAAAATTAAAAACATATATAGGTTGGTGGTTGGTAGGAATAAAAATGGTTTTGGAAGTAGGAGCCCTTTTATGACCAGTCTGATTATATCCTAAGTCTCCATTGTTCCCGACAGGTTTGTTCAATCCTAAAAGACTGTCCAATTTTTGAGATCCACTAAAGAAATCAAGAAGTTGAGACTTAGAATATTCAAGTTTGCTTTCCTATTTTCAATGGTCAGCTCATTAACTTTCATAGAGAACTTCTCAAGTTCACTTGTAAGATCTTTAATCTTAGACTATAGGGATCGATTTACAATTTCTAATTTGTTAAGGCATAAGGTAGACTCCTGAAGGTCAGCTATAAGTTTCTCTCTAATTAGCTCAAGTTCATTGACCCTCTTAATCTTACGACTCTCTTCAAATAATTTTTGATAAGCTTCATGAATTTCATCCTTATCTTTAGAATCTTCCTTAGATTGCTCACCACTATCTACTTCATCAACATTTTCATTGTCCTTATCAGATTCACTTCTAAACCTAGAAGTAAATGCTACAAACTTCTCACTCTCCTCATGTGTAAACATCTCACTTTGATTATCCGAACTAGACTCGTCATCAGTGAGAGTTGTATTCATAGCTTTACCTTGATTTCTCTTACCATTAGGGCACTCACTGGAATCACATCTATTCTCTCTTTAGTCTTCTTCTTATTTCTAAACATTTTTGAAAATTCTTAACAAAGCATGTTATTTCCTCATCATTAAGTGATTTCGAATCAGATGTATCATATTCTTCTTCCTTAACAGTGTTCAAGGATATAGACTTATTCTTTTAGGTTGAGATATGACGAGTTCATAAGTTTGGAGAGATTCAACTAATTCTTCAATCTTAACAGTATCTAGATCTTTGCTCTCCTCGATAGCCGTAACTTTAGGCCTAAATCTCGGGTAATGATCTCAAGATTTTTTTTTACAATCTTAGACTCAGGAATTCTCTCACTTAGGTTAAAACTAGAATTAACTATGTCATTCAAGCTCGCATAGAAGTTATCGAATGTCTCATCATCCTTCATCCTAATTTCTTCAAACCTAGTGGTCAACATCTATAACTTAGAATTCTTAATAGCCTGAGTTTTTTCATGTGTGGTCTGTAAAATATCTCAAACCTCTTTAGTTACCTCACACATAGACACACGCCTAATTCTTCAGGAGATATTCCATAAATAGAGCATGAAGTACTTTACTTCAAATTACACTCATATAAATCTTTCTTATACCAAGTTGAAATATCAATAGGGGTAACTACACCTATAACTATGGTAGATGGGGGTGGTCCAACCATTCACTACGCTCAAACAAATATGCTCATCCATCGATTTCAGGAAGGCTCTCATTTTAACTTTTCAATAGGCATAATTACTGCCATTAAAATTCAGACAATGAACTTTCATCTAGAAAAACTAGGGTTATGAATCAAATTTTGGCTCTGATACCACTAGAAAGTTACTAGTTCAATCTTAAAATCACCTAATAGGTAAATAACGTGGAACTAAATTTATCAACTAAAAGCAATAAGTCACTTTTTAATTGTTCTAGAAGTTTAGTCAATTAAGTCAAGTTATCCTATGTTGAATTGTCGCAATAAATAATTAAAACAGTAAATAACACAAGATTTGATGTCGGAGAAAACTCTTAAATGGGTTAAAAACTCTGGGACCAAACAAGTAGTTTTACTATAGACAATAAGAATTTACAGTTGATCCACCTAGAATCTCACTAAACTCGTCGATCTAGCTAATTCCTTCAATCTCCAAGACTCGTTGGAACGTGCTTCATGCACTCCTCTCCTGTGGAACACCAAGAACGCCTCGTTCTTGTACTCTTCCTTTGCTTTTGGTCCAACCTCCCTCAATTTTCAGCAACTTCTGAAAGTTATTGAGAAAGTACATTCCCGATGATATCTAGGAAATGAGTGTTTTGAATTATAAGAATTCGATGTTTTTCTCAAACTTGTGGTTGATTGATATCAAGAATCAAAATGTTAATCTAAATATTTGGATGTATTCTTGAATCTTGAAATAATGATATAGGGAAGTAAAACAATGATCAACCACCCGCAAAAACGTACCATGCATTGAATATTTATAATAGGAGGAGTTTATGTAATACATGATAGATAAAACTCTTGAAAAATGCAAATTAGGGTTTCTCGTAAAACACCGTTGATTGAGCGTCGGCTAGCGAGAGGTGCATCGCTCGAGCGAGAGCCTTGGACGCTCGAGCATCAGCTAGACGACAGGCTAACGTAAATTCGACGGTTCTTTCTTTTTGTTCATACTTGAACTCAAAGAATCCTAATTCGTCTATACAACTCTCCAAAGACTCATTAATTTTTACAATTCTTTTGTAACAATCCTATTTTTTTACTATAATCCTTTTTGTCTAAAGAAATGTCAATACAACTAAAAACCTAATAGAGTGAAGTTTCAAATTGAGTTACCAACATGCGGGTGTGTTGAGTGTCGGTGCGGAAGTCTCAAATTGAGTTTTCACACACGGGTGTGTTGAGCGTTTTTCTGTGGAAGTCTCAAATCGAATTTAAAGTAAAATATGAAACTGAGAGCATATAGAATTAAGTAATATATGTTTACTAAGCGGCATGAGTACATTTACAAGCAAACATTCCTTTATTACCATAGTCACACGTGTAGCGAGGAAATGAGGGAGAAAATTATGTGGAGTTAATATTAAAAAAGTATAATATAATCTTTTATTTCCATAATTTCTTCTCCCACATTTAGGGGTTTGCAGGAGCCTAGGGGGGCTATTCTTGTCCCCACCCTGCGTATAGCGCCTACAATTTTTGAAAATGAGAGAGCAAAATATTATAAGCACTTAGCAAGCATACCATGCTGCCTACCATTGTACCACATTCTCAAATGGACGACTTGATAACAAAAGCTCCCTTGTAAAACTAGAAATGCTAGCGTCCTTTATATATTACTAGTCGTACGTCCGTACATATTGTACGGACTTTGGTATTTTTAAGATAATATTAATAGTATTGTGAAAGGTCAGTAAATTTTTATCTAACATAATAATTAGTAAAATTTAATAATGAAAAATATTATCTGATAATCCTTTAAGTTCTGAGTTTCAGTTGGTCTCTACAGAAATGGAAAAGATAGTGTGACGATAATAATTAGGTGTTGTGTTTTTTTCAAAAGAAATTGATCCTCAAGCCCAATATTGAATTCTTATAGTTGATCTCAATTCCTTGTGAAGGTTTGGTCACTTCTCTCAAAATATGGGAATTATCTTCTTGTTTTTGATGAATTTAATGATACTATATGAAGATGCAAAATATGTTTTTTTTTTTTTTTTGGTGTAGCTCTCTTTTTCTATTTATAAGAGTCATAAAATATGTCAAAATCGCATCCAATTTAGTTTTCAAAAGAGTTTAAACCGCGAAATGAAACTAAAGATTCGTCTGTGAAAATTGTGCCCGTGCACTGGTAGAACCAAAATGGTTCTTGGGTTGGGGAAAATAAAGTGGCATGTGCTGGTAACATTTCAGTTAAATAAATTATGAATTCTCATTATAGTTATTATTTATTTCTTTTATGAAAAATCCATTGACATCTATTCTTTACTTCATCATATCTTAGCACCATAATTTTTTTTTAAACTATCAACGCATTTTAAACAATATGTAAGAAAAAAAAAAGTTTTCTAATTTCTCTTCTATTTTTAAAATTATCAGTTCTTTTTATTTTCATTTTTCACAAAAACATTTTAAATTTACAAGCACAGATTGTAATGATTTAAAAAAAATAAAATTGCTAGTTTATAATTAAGTAACATGAACACATATTCATTATGAAGGTGTAGCAGTGAAGATAAAGTAAACGAAACTTTTGAAAGCATACGAGGGGAGTATTGCCTCTCTTGGGGGTTGAGGGGGCAGCAACTCTCGTGGGATGCCCTAACCGGGATCGACTTGCCTGACCAGGTTGTGGGGGGTCGAGAGGGCAGTGCCCATCGTGGGGGTTCGGGAGCAACGCCCCCCCTCATGGGGATTGAGCTGCTCAATCAGGTCGCTGAGGTCGAGGCAGCGCCCCTCGTGAGGGTTCGTGGTGGTTTGCCCAACGGAGATCGACCTATCCGGTCATGTCGCCGGGATCGAGGGGGCAGTGCCCCTCGTGGGGGCTCGGGGGCAACGCCCCCGAAAGGAATTTTGATTTTCATGTATGTATGAAATTGAATATTTTCTAATGTATTTGAATTACATTATTAATAAGTAAAATTATATTTATAGTTTGTGTAAAATGTAAATAAGAAGAATTTTTTGGAAAAAAAAATAAGTAATTAAAAAAAATAGCGCGTCTCTACACAATGCGGAGACACGAAAACTTAACAAAAAAATAAAAGAAAAAAAATTGAAGACTGTTATTTTAAAAAAAAAATGCGGAGCAAATGCTCCGCATCTTCACAATTTTTTTTACGTGCTAACAATAATCTACAACAAAATCATTTATATCTTGATTGTTATATGAGAAGGAAGATATTTATAAAATCTCAACCAAATTAGTCAACAAAAATGACTACTGTAGCAAAACCAGATAATGAATAGTGACGAACCAGTTTAAGTGTGAAATGGAATGTGCAAAAATAAATAGTGATTTGACCATAATCTCTTTTATAGTAATAGTGATAAATTAGACATTAATCATATTTAGTTAATAAATGTAAAAGACATTAATTTTTTTTATTTATTATACTATGCAATATTGTCTCAGTACTGCAAAGTAATTTATTTATTTAGTGTAGGTGCTGACATAATTTTATTTTTATACGGGTGCTTACAAAAATCAAAAGAAAATTTAATCATAAAATACACTAAAGCTCTTTATATAAAAAAGGTAGTAAGTGATATCATAGTGCACTCAGAAACCCTTTTGGTTTTGTCTGCTAGTTGTTAACCTATCGACATTAATCTAATTCCCTTTTGCCCTTTCGATTCATAAATTTCACCAAGAAAAACCTTTTTTGATGTACCCACTTTAATTCTGTTCCATGTGGTGGGAGTAGACAACTAATGACCTACCCTAAATGTTAAAGCAATTGAGGGTTCAATGCCCAAAAAACGAAGTTGCCTGTCCTTAATTGATTCTTTACCTTGTGAACTGTACTCCTAGAATTCCCAGTATGGAAATGGTGAGTGTGTTCAAACCTTGTAGGATGGAGAAAATAGAATATTAGCCAGCTAGCACAAGTGACTATGTACCATATATATTTTCAATGTACTGTATGACAGCTTTCTAAAATTGAAAACTATATGCAGGTGGCCTAATGAAATAATTTATTTAAGTTTTATGTTTTTTGTGTATACATTTTTTTTTTTTTTTTGTGGAAAAACCACATATAGGGCATAGTTTTATGAACGAAAAATGTAAAGTATATCTTAGGAGTAGATTAGACCAGAACTCTAGAAAATGAGATGAAAGCAGAATTCTAAGTTGCACAAAAGTTTATGAAGAGGTAGTAACTTATATCGCGAGGGGAAACTTTGTGCAATGTTCTACTACACTTAATGGGTGGCTCTGAGATTGGAATGAACGTGAAGAAATTAATTAATGTTTACTCATTCATTTTTTTTTAATATTTTGTTTTAAACATATGTAAGAAATTGTTGTATCAATAGATCTCATGTATATAATTTCACTATCCATGGATCAGAGGTATAAGGAAAGCATATATTTGGTGTTATTATTCAAGCTGAAGTATATTGGAGATAAGGTTACAAACTCTGAGGAATAAATGTGGAATTGATGAAGTCATCTTAGATATGGGTTTCATCTTGATATTAAACTATTGTAATTGGAAGAAATTGCTTGATCATTAGGCAACTTTATCACTAGATAACAGCTAGGAATAGTGATTACGTATGTGACAACGACAAAGAATAAAATATAGACAGCTAATTACACTAATAAAAATAATAGACCTATCGTAATGTGACACCGTTATATACGAGAACGATTATCCGTCGCTAATTGGAAGTTGATTCCACATTTTCGTCGCTGAATATACGATAGAAGCTTATGTTTGTTTTTTCTTGTAGAGCTCAATGAAAAAAATGTGGTCCTAAAGAAGTGCAGGCCATTAAATAAGTTCATTAACCTTTGGAGACTCTAAACGAGCATACTTTTCCATGCTTTATGCATGCAAAAATTCTTATTTAATAGCAAGACTAGGTATACATTAGGTCAGCCCACTAAGAGCTAGAGGACATTACTTTGCATCAAAAACCATCTGTGTGGGTTTGATTTTCTTGAATTAAATACTAAATGCTGAGCTTCGGAGGTAGAGTGTGCCGGTTTTTGCATCACCTCTTTTCTATTAAAGATAAAGATTGTCAACTGAGTGACGAAAAAGATATAAATATTGGTCGATTTTAATTTTATTTAGAACAAGACTTAGAGAATTAGATACCTGCACATACGACAGAATACACCCAGATTAGCACTGGAATTGAATTCATTTGAAAAACTTAATTCCTAGAACAGTACTAATGGCAACTTAAGATTTCTAATGCTTATGCATCAGAATCCATCTTTAGTTAAGTAAGTTTGTTTAAAGTAATTAAAGCAACTCCATTCAAGAGTATTAGTTCAACTTAGAATTTCTCAGCTTTTCCCTTGTCCTCTGATTGGATTTAGAAAGTTGGCATTTTTATTAGCTTTATTTAAAAATATACATTTACAAAAAATAAAAAAATCATTTAAAAGTTTAATAAAATATACATTAAATTGGTATGGGTTTTCCAAAAGCCGGTCGATTTAACAGGTTTTGGGACGATTTTTAATTAGAGGTTTTATAAGATTAATTGTACCGATTTTGATCTCGAGTTTCCCGATAGATCGGAATTTTAAAACACTTGTCTCACCCGTCATTCCCTACCATAGATGACGTGACTTTAATCACTAATCAAATGGTCTTCTGTTGCAAATTTCAAGGTGGGTTAGACGACATTCATGCATCAAGCCCACGAAACATTAAAAATTAACAAGTTGAGATTAAGGTCCTAGGTTATCTTTACGGAAAGACTGCATATATTCTTTTTATCGCTTCTCAATTGGACACCATCGAATATTTATCCTTGCATGTGACTATCAATTTCATATTGGAAAAGTGCAAACAAAAAATCCCACACTGGTTAGATATTGAGTAAATGACGTGCTTACAAAAAATTGAGCTACTTCACCTAATAATTTAAATCTTTGGATGATGTTAGGTTTTATGTAATTGGCAATTCTGTGAACGAAAGAATTGAAATAAATATGTTGTAAAAAGTTAAGGAGTTAGTTATAATATCGTATAGTTGGGATTGATAGTATAGTCCTTGAAGGAGTCCAAAATGTCCCAGAAGATCACATATGATCAAGGGAATGCAATTAGAAGTCTAAAGAGTATCAAAGAGTCGCACAAGTTATGTTCCAAATTCTCAGTCGTCACTTGCAACGTATGTTTCACATAGCAAACATTGAAAGTTGGACAAGGCTATTGTTATAAGAATTGTAGCCCTTCGAGTTAACTTTTCGATCGAATATTGGTAGAGAAAGTTATGATGAAAATACTGACAACTGCTCAGCTGTCGCTCGACTGTCACTAGCTCTCGCTAGAGGTACCAATGTAGTAACATTTTCGCCCGACCTTCGCCGACAGATCGTTCGAGCGACCTACCTGTGCGACCAAACCTATTTCGCGATTTTGGAGAGTTTTAGACGGCTCATACTACTCAAACACCTCCAACTATAAATACAAAGGCTTTGGACGTTATTCTTTGATTGATTCATACATATTGTTCTTCAGATCAAGCAACCCAGTTTTGGAGAAAAGGGTTGGTACATTATTCCTTCATTGAGAGACATATTCAGTAAATGCTTTAGAGATCCAAGAGCAAGAATTCATTGGTGGAATTAAACATTCATTCTCGTGATCCGGCTACCTGATTTTGGAGAAAAAATCAAGATGACTTAATCCAAAATACCTACTTCTTATTGGTCATAAGAAGATACTTTCTCAGCTGAACTTCAAAAGTTTTTGGAGGTTGAGAGAGGTTGGACTACAAGTGCAGGAAGAGCACAAGAATTAAAGATTCTTGGTATTCCACTTGGAAGAGACGTGTGCAGAAGAACATAAGACTGCTACAGCATATCTTGGGAGAAGATTGTGAGACTGTAAGTACAGTGGATCAGGAGGCTACAGGAGGTAGATCGGAAAGTCTAGTAGGATTGCTGGATAGTATCTACGGTAGCATATCGCAAGGTTGGAATGAGTAGTAGATCTTGGCGTTACAGGGTGCACAACAGCTAGTGAAGCTAGGGTTGAATTAACTGTAACCCACATCGTCTATAGTGGAGGTAACTGACTTGGTCCCAGAGTTTTTACCCAGTTGGGTTTCTCCGTCAACATACTTTGTGTTCTTTAATGTTTTCTATATTACAACTGCGGTAAGACAACATAGAGAATTGAACTTGTATGTTTAACCATCTAGAATCTAATTAAAAGTGATTTGTTGCTTTAATTAGCTTAATTCCGCACGTAAGGTCGAATTGATTGTCTAGAGCACATAATTAGACAACCTAGTGCCCATCCAGGTGACTTTCAGATAGTGATGGCAAAAAAACCGACCGCCCCCCGAATGGTTAACTGAAATTTTTTAAAAGAATAAAAAAATAAACGAGCCAGTAAATGAGGCAAGCCCGCTCCCCAAACCCGCCCCACCCCGTCTAAGGTGGGGGCGAGGCACGGGGCGGGGCAGGGTGTGGAAGTGGCGGGATCCGCCCTATTGCCATCTCTACTTTCAGATGGAATCCCAATTACCTATATGTTATCACCCGTTCCGAACTCGCCCCATTGTCATCTCTACTTTCAGATGGGATCCCAATTACTTACATGTCATCAATGGCTGATACTTCATGTTTCTTAACATATATATTGCAAAATATAATCGAAAAGTAAAGATTGTAAACCACCCTTTTCATTGTTAAAGTATGGGATAACATTAATTATTAGTCCTAAAGACAATTAATGGTCCTACGAATCACATCTCCACTAGGGTTAAGTTCTCTTTGCATAAAACTGTCATTCTCATTGAATTACTAATAATTTAATTTTTTTATGCAGCCTGGCGCCTGCAAGCATGTAGAAGTTATATTTTTCCAATAGTAACCACCGGAATTACCAAGGAAATTAGTTATATTATGTGTGAAGGTTTCAACAATACAGTGGAGAAGGTGATGTAAGAAAGAACATATGAACACTTGACAAATAAACTTATAGTTCACGTTGATTTACTCATTGATGATAAGAAGTAGGCATAAAAACTCGTTAATTCCCAAAGAATGTCGGGATTTTGAACTCATTGATTCGGATGGAATATTACCTAAAATTTCGACAACTATGGAACCCCAATTTTGTATTCAATAAATTCTCACCTTTTTCACATACCTAGTGGTCTCACTTGTACAATTCGAAAATGTAAACCAACCATGCTACATGTATAATAGTAGATTACAATGGAGGATGACCAACACTCACAATACGAGGGGCCCACTTTTCTTTTTGGAATTTTTTAATCGCACGGGACCCACACACATGTAAGAGGTTGTCAACTACAATTATCATCCACAATTGTACAAATGGAATTGTTCAAATTTGTTACCAGATTTACTGCTCATGTACTTGAAATACTGAATTGCCGAAAACAACCATGCTACATGTACAATGGTTGATTACAATGGAGGATGACCAACACTCACAATAGGAGGGGCCCACTTTTCTTTTTCGAATTTTTTAATCGCACGGGACCCACACACATGTGAGAGGTTGTCAACCTCCATTGTCATCCACCATTGTACAAATGAAATTGTCCAATGTCAACTCAACATCTCAACCTAATATTCTTGCATCGTGAGTAAAGATTATAAATATCCGTACGGACCGTACCTACTCCAAGTAGGCTATGAGATTGATAGTAGATCCTTAGTTAGCTTTACAGAAATACAACGTACAAATTCTTAAATTGCAATTCAGCTGGACACCATCATAAAAACAATCTCGGCGTATAATTGTCGGTTTCGTGCAATTGTTGACAGTTTATTTATGTGAGTTTTTTATGCTGAGTGCAAAGCATCTAGGTTTAATGTTTTTTTAATTTGCAGAGGAATAATCCTACACTTTTTTGGAGTAAACAGGCCGAAAGAATGCTTGAATAAAATGTGTCGAAATTAGTGGGCGAACTAGGACAAATTCACATGCTTGTATGAACAGTAGGTTTGAACTAGGCCAACTAAAAACACGATCCAAGCCTAGCCAAACATTCTTCAAAATCTTGGACCAGACCTGCAGCAACCCGGGATTTTTAGAAAAAAAAAATTTAGTAAACTTGGTGTTATTTATATTAACAAGAGAAATGCTAGGATTACCAGGGGTGGGGGGGGGGGTTGACAACCCCCCTGCAAAAACTAGTGTCAATAAAATTTCGCCAAACAGGCCACATATAATTTTATGAAATTTCAAAATGATATTACTCCTAATCTCACCATATAAATAGGGGCTCCTATTTCACTTGGAATATTGCAAATCTTTTGAAAGACCCTTATATAAGCTATTTGCTTGGCTAGAAAGAGAACTTTTCTTTAATTAATAATTTTTAATTACACTTAAGTAAAAATGATAAAAAGTTGGTAGAAATACTTCCCTTGATATGGGCACCCCGGTCGTGCAAAACGTGTGGTGCCATTGACCCTGAGAGGGTGTCAACACCCCGGTTTGCACGAAGCTTGTGACATCTACATAGAAGCGTGGCAAAGGAGGTTGAATATCTGTAGTCTTAGTTGGGGTAGGGAAGTAGAAGATATCGGCATGGTTAAAGTGATTGTTGGCCACGGTAATGGATCTAGGAATCCAGATGAGCACGGACTAATATAAGGAAAACAAATTCTAGTGGAGCTAGTACAAACGATCATAGGGGCTTATTGAGTGCTGGCTTCGTCCCTACCAGCTACTGAAGTCCGAAACCCTAGGGTGAAAGCGAGATTCGGAAGATGAATTTTTTTTCCCCGAGACGGTGAGATGACATGTTCCAACATGGTTTTCTTAGTTAATTTTTGAATTACATGCTCTATTTTATTTAATCTATATTGCAACATATATTGAACTTTCCAGGGTTCTTTAATTTTTATTTTTGTTTTATGATCATGTATTGAACTTTTAATCTAATTACTGTTGATCAAAGTCTTTTAAGTAATCAATTAATGAAAAGTGTAGAATAAATACATGTTTCGATAACAATAATTTCCATTATTCTAAATAAAACATATAATTAAAAAAATTATTATTTTGAAAAAATAATTTAATTTCAATTAATTGTGTATTTTGTGAAAGAATTAAAGAGTTGTAGTATTCTCAAATTCCATATCGACAACACCTCGACGTTTAAAGATTAGAATGCTTAGGACATCGATGGAAAAATGCGAATGTTTCACAAAAATGTGTAAGGATATCGATTGACCGCTCCTATCGGGTCGAGCACGATGAACCAAGTGTAATAAAATTTCCTTATACTTGTATATATATTAATTGAATTAAATACTTCAAATAGTTCATAAATTTGTGTTGAACTTTAATATATTAGACAACCTATTATTTTCATAACCAAGATATAAATGTTTTATATACAATTGAAAAATCAATCATCTCTAAGCTTAATATAATCTCTAGTATATGTTTAGAGAGATGTAAGTACCGTTCTATAATTTGTTGATCAAACTAGTGATTTATTGGTGTCGTTAACGTGAAATTTAATGATAGGTGAAATTAAATAAGTCATTTAATTCAACATTTCATTTAACTTATCATCTAGTGCCATCTAAACTGAGATTGTAACTTCAATTGAGCTATATAACATTACTCTATTTAACAACTCATTTTTATCTCACACAAGTATTCGAATAATATATGTGAAATATTTATTTGAACTACAGAAATTTCTCAAAGTTAAATAATACTGTTTATAAATGTAATAATTTCATCAGTTGGAATATTACATATTAATATTTATTTATTAAATAATTTATTGAAGTCATTAAAATTTAATCACTTTAGTTAGTAATTTAGTAGTTATTTAAGAATTGTTGTTATAACCTTTGACTACAATAAATGTGGTCATTAAAAGCAATTTTTTCTTTCAGTGTGGTGGTTATTATTTTTAGTAAAATGTTTTTTGTACATAACTATTTACATAATGATGAGATGTCAAAATATAAGTTATTTGATTGATGAGATGTTGATTCAATTAAATCTTACCACATTACATATTGATAAATTATTGCGTAAATTATTTTGTACATGTAG
This sequence comes from Fraxinus sp. D2006-0159, assembly GCA_903798375.1. Lineage (NCBI taxonomy): Eukaryota > Viridiplantae > Streptophyta > Magnoliopsida > Lamiales > Oleaceae > Fraxinus > Fraxinus sp. D2006-0159. The sequence goes on along the minus strand of CAIGRQ010266609.1, from coordinate 3,669 downwards.
CACGATCGATGAACGATAAGACTTATAATTCAATGTTACACATTGCAATATAAAGCAAAGACGATAAAAAGATTTGATTTCAAAAACATTTTTTTGGAATGAATGTATGTATATATGTATGTATGTTCAGGCCATCTCATGATTCTTGGGAGCTTCATCCTCGAAGAATTTCTTCCACACTGGATGCTGCTTCCATACTGTTTCAACCATAGAGTTGATTGGGACGCCCTTGGTCTCCGGCAATAGGAATACAACAAAAATCCCCATTACAAGAATCCAAGCAGAGAAGAAGAAGAAAATGTATGCTTGCAGGTGGCATAGCATTGACAGGAATGCCTGAGCAATGATGAAAGTGAAAATCATGTTTGAGCTCACTGCAAAGGCAAATCCTGCTGTTCTTGTTTCCATTGGGAAGGTTTCACTTGGAATTAACCAACCAAGAGGACCCCATGACCATGCAAAGGACATTACAAATGTGCACACTAGTATCACTACAATGGCTGCAAGAGTCTTGTCGAGTGAACCTGTTTCCTTCAAGTGGACATGTAAAATCCATCCAATTGCAAGCTGTAATCACAAAACATCATAGTTAAGATTACTTTCACTTTGATTGAATCTTTTTTTTAATTGGGTGTTAATCTAAAGAAATACACGAACAAGTAGAAATGTTCACAATATTGATGAGATAAATTAAGGGAAGGATTAATTGAGTGGTTCAAACATGTTTTGCATGCACTTGAAGAAGATTTAATTTATAGGAGTGATGTGATCTTGGCAGAACATATGAGAAAAAGGAAGGATATACTAAAGTAATATGGCTTGTGGTAGTTGGTATGAATCTTGTTGATTTGGATCTTTCCGTATATCTTGAATGAGTCGAATGCAGCCAACCATAATTTGATTATGAACAGATCATAGTTTGTTATTGATGTTAATCATAGGAAATAGATAGTCTCAGGTGTGAGTACAGGAAATTAACGTACCTGGGAGATTAACATTTGAACGCAAGCTTGCAGAAGTAATTTCCTTCTTCCAGCCTTATCAACAGCGAAAATTGACACAAAAGTGCTGCCAACATTCACCAAACCCGTGATAACCGAGGACAACAACGAAGCATCACTCTTGAACCCTAGTGTTTGGAACAAGACTGGTGCATAAAACATAATGGCATTAATCCCGGTGAATTGCTGGAAGACTTGCAGAGAAATGGCAATGATTAGAGGGGGCACGCTTTCGCGTTTGAAGAGTTTCTTGAATGGTTTCTGGACTTTTTTGGCTTGTTCGCAGGCTAGAATGATTTGCTGAAATTCTGCATCAACATTGTCGACACCCCTGATCTTCTTAAGTGCTGCTTTTCCTTGAGTTTCTTTGCCACGTTCAACAAGGCTAGGTGGAGTTTCGGTTATGATCAAGGAACCTATAAGTAAAATGAATGCAGGAATTGCTGCCAGGCCTAGTGATACTCTCCATCCATTGGGATGCATGTTAGAAGTTCCATAGTTTACCAGGTTAGCAACTAGAATTCCTATGGTTACAAAGAGTTGGAACAGAATGTTTACTGCCCCCCTATGCTGCGCAGGTGCAATTTCTGTCAAAAATAAAGGAACAGCCTGCAATTTTCGGAGAATGCACTGATTATTAGTATCTTGAAACGTGTAGAATAAGGTGGATCGAGGAACACAAAACGGTTTTAAAAAAAAAAAAACAGAAAAAGAAGCTAAATCTTATAGATTAAGATTTCCAATGGGACATACCTCATTTCCGAATCCTACTCCAATCCCAAATAGAATTCTACCTAGAATGAGCACCCATTTCTGCTCAGCAGCTGCACTAAACACGGCACCAGCAATAAAAAACCCTGAAGCCATGAAAATAGTGGGTTTGCGTCCTAAAATACTGCACGCTTTTGACGCGCCAAAGCTGGATACAAGGGCAGCTAGGTACAAGGAAGATGTAAAAAGCTGTAGCAATTGGTCATCATATTTACAATAATTGTTTTCTGCTGCATGAAGCTTTCTCTCATGAATTTTAGGGAAGAACTTAATCAGAAAATCATCCATGCCAGTAACTCCACCTATTTCGAAATTATAATAATTATCAGATACAATATTGATTTATGTTAAATTAATCCCATACTTGTATTATCTCTTCAATGTGCAGAATTTATATTCTAAAATGTTGTATAAATGAATATATGAGTAGGTATATATTAACACACCTGAAATACCAATGTCGTAGCCAAACATTAGGCCCCCAAAGGCCGCAAGGAGCCAACATGCCAACACGTAAACCGTAATCTTAGAGTTGAAAACTTCACCTTGGCTCACCATTTTTACTTCTCCAAAATGTCCAACAAATTTTTCGGAAAATGAAAAGATTCAGCCGATATATTTTACATCAATTAAATTATGAAAAAGATTGTACACACACTCGATTTATTTGAATAATTTCGCCACCTGGTTTACATAGGTGCAAGGGAGAGTAGAGCCAAAGATAATTATAAGATTCTTTGCCTCGGACTCTCCCAATATAAAGATGGCTTAGTTTTTGTAATATTCATGCAAATGGGCCCTTTATAGTGGTTTTTTTAACTATGTTTAGGCACTCCAACTTCGGATAAATTCGTGGATATTAAACGTATACGAGTTCTTTTACCACAATTTACGAAAACATTTTGGAAAACTGACCGTTAAATTCTCGTTTGAAGACATATCAGTCGAAAAGACTCTAACCTCTTATCATAAACTTGAATTCCGGTCTTGAATTTGTCAAATTATATTCCCTTAAAATAGTCAAGAATTAGATTTTTGGAAAAATAGTGCACAAGTTATGAAAATTTGCTTCTGAAAACCTATGCATTATCCGGTCACAGTTTTCTAAGAGTAATGGATCCACCTAAATTGTCATATCATAGTATTAATTCGTTTTCGAAACATGATAGAATGTAGGTTTTGAAACCAAGGCTTAAAATGGCCATATAAATGAGTTAATCGTAATTAATTCAGGATTAAAGTGACCATATAAACCTTTAGGGGTGACCGAGTTACTGGAGCAGGTGAGTGTGGAAATTGCAAGAGTACTACCATAGATTCTTGGTGGAGTTGAGACGCCCTTTGACATGCATATTGCGAAATGCTTAAATAAAACCCTCTAGCGTCCAAGGTTTATTGAAGATAAATAATACTTTGAATTTTCTCAATATTCTATACAAATCAATGGGGGTTTTTGCACTATGTTTCATAGTATTTATCAACAATAAATTAGAAAGATAAATGCTAGATATATAGGAAAGTTTTTGGTTAAGCACAACTTTATTGTAGCAGAAATTTTGACTGTCATGAGATCAAGAAGATGCATCTTAAAACGTAGTTTATGTATTACAAATGCTTCAATTCACCATATTTCAATCCATTACAATCTGCTTATCTACTTACATTTTATATCTATCCCACAGAAAACCTTTTCTGTATATTTTATAACTGAGAATTGGGATCAAAACCAGTGACATGTCCAATTTTCTTGACATCCTCTTCACCACTTCCCTTTTCCTCATCCAGGGAGCTATCCATGAACTTCTTCCAGAGCCAATGCTGCTTCCAAACTCTCTCCGTCATCTCTTCAATTGGCACATTCTTAGTCTCAGGAACCAGAAATAACACAAACAACGAC
>CAIGRQ010266603.1:0-21928 GCA_903798375.1 Fraxinus sp. D2006-0159 | reverse complement strand
TTTATTTAAGAGTTTTTACATGTAGAAAAGACAGAAGTTATTATGTTTAGTACGTGACATTCGAAGCTTAAAGTTTCGGGGCGTCACATTAGATTTATTCAAACAACGAATTCTACTTCACAAACGAGAAAACATCATTTTTTATCCTTTGAGCATTTTTTCATCTCTTTGTGGAATCGACACCCCAAAGCTGTGCTACAACTACCGCGTTATTCGTTGAACATAATCAAATTTTTGCGCCGTTGACGGGAAGACGGTACAAAATACTAAGGAATCGACAGAAAATGGTGATATCGTTCCTTTATTACTCTTTAGTTAATTTAATTTCCTTATTTGTTGTTGTTATTATTATTATTATTATTATTCTCATATAGTTTAGTTGTCGTGTTTTATAAGTAGGGATCAAAGCAAGTAAGGAAGCTCTACCGAAGGGACCTATTCCAGTGTTTGTATTACTTTCTAACCATATCTTTAATACTGCATCATCTATTGCCATGAATACGACACTACACAACACTATGACTAATAGTGAACAAGGCGATGCCGCCTTATAGGACTTTGCAAGATTATTTTCACCCCGTACACATCCATATGTTTTCGTCTAATATGCCACGTATGAAACATAAATTGGGAATGATTCAACTTCTTCCCACTTTTCATGGATTTGAAAACGAAAATTCATATGTGCATATTAGGGAATTTGAGGAGGTGGTAACAACCTTCCATAACCAACATGGTGTGATGGATGCAATTTGGCTTAAATTTATTAGGGAATTTGAGGAGGTGGTCACAACCTTCCACAATCAACATGGTACAACGGACGCAGTCAGGCTAAATTTTTTCCATTTTCACTTAAAGTACGAGCTAAAAGCTTGCTGTATTAAATGAGACCACGGTCGATTGGCTCTTGGGCTGAAATGACTCAAGCATTCTTTAATAAATATTTTCCCCACCATAAAACTAGTGCCTTAAGAAGGAAATCTCATCATTCACTTAAAAGGATAATGAGACTTTATACCAAGATTTGGAAAGATATAAAGAATTGAAGCCCTCTGCCCCCACCACGATTATAAGAGTTGGCATATCGTGAGCTATTTCTATGATGGATATTAACACCTAGGGAGCGTTAATTTGTAGAGATGATGTGTAACGATGAATTTTTACAAAAAGATTCTGATGAGGGTATAGAATAACTAGATGATCAAGTAGAAAAAAGCTCATATTTGGACTGGACATAGCGCCACTGAGAGTACCAATAGGACACGAACCACAGGAAATCCCACTAGCATAGGTATCTATCATCCTAGGGAGGGGGATGGCCTTAGAGACAAAGTAGAAACCCTCATTAAAGAAATAGAAATCCTAAGTGCTAAGGACTCGAAATCTACACGGAACGTATTCCGTGTTAAGCCTCTAAAACCCTGTTTTGTGTGTGGTGGAACTGATCATCTAGCGCAAGATTATAGTACTTTTGCTGACATGAGGAGGGTTTATGAGAAACACTGTGACGCCTTGGCTCAATCAAAAATCCCTATACCATATTTTCTAAAACCTACAATTTTGGGTGGCAGAATCACCCCAATTTCAGCTGGAAATCTGAAAATCAGCAACCTATCTAACCACCTAGAACTTTTAATACACACTCATATCAATCCACAAGTTCTAGGAACTCTTTAGAAGACACCTTACATGCTTTTACAGAGGCACAAGGTACCATAAATCAAAAGTTTGAGACTATGATCACTCGGGTTGTTGAGGAAAACAAAGAGATAAAAAATCATGTCTAAATTGACTAATGCCTTAGCTGTAGGGGAGCGTGGGAAATTTCCTGCTCAGCTTCAGCCAAATCCTAAGTGGCAACACATGGCACAAACCTAAGGACCGGAAGAAAACAATATTAAGGAATTGAATGCCATAACCACCAAATCAAGGAAAGTCATATAACCAATCCCCAAGGTCAGGGAAACTGAAAAGGAGTCTAGGAGAGTAGCCCTAGTAAGGATTGGTAGAAAGCCCGGTTATAGTGCCTTTCCCTCAAGCTCTTAGGCTTACACCGAAGTCTGCTGGTCAACATTCAATCGTAGAACACTTAAGCGAGTAAAAATCAATTGTCTCTCTTGCATGTGATTTCTCAGGTTTCTACATATGCTAAAGTTCTTAAGTACTTGTGCACAGTGAAGAGAAAGCACCATGTCAAGAAAACTGCTTTCTTGACTGAGCAAGTGAGTGCGGTGATCGAGCAAAGAATACCATCGAAGTATAAGGACCCTGATTGTCCCATTGTGTCTTGTATAAAGGGAACTATGAGTTTGTACAAGCTCTTCTTGATCTAGGGGCAAGTGTAAATCTTATGCCTTGTTCAATTTACTTGTTGTTAGGCTTAGGTGAGATAAAACCGACTTTTGTGGTCTTACTATTAGCTGATAGGTCCACCATTAGGCCTAGGGCAGTAGTGGAGGATGTACTAGTTCAAATTGACAAATTTTACTATCATGTGGACTTCTTGGTTTTTGATGTAAAGGTTGATTCTAAAATCCCTACTATTCTTGGTAGACCTTTCTGGCTATAGCTAATGCCCTTATAAATTGTAGGAATGGTCTAATGAAGCTTTCTTTTGGGAACATGACTTTAGAAGTCAGTATTTCTCACATCACAAAGCGGCTACAAGAGGATGATGAGTGTCATCAAACATTCATGATTGACGCACCCATTCAGGAGCAAACACCGACTTCGACCCTCTGAACTCATTTATCTTAAATTCTAAAATCCCAGCTGATTTTTGATTATGAGGAGTATACCAACATTTGTGTTGTGTTTACAAAATTGTAGGATTACAGAACGTCATCATGGCAGCCCAAGTTTGAAGAGTTTGTTGAAAGGACTGGAGGACATAAGCCATCAACCATTGAGAGTCCTAAACCAAAATTGAAACCTCTGCCTCCAGGACTACAACATGAATTTCTCGGACCAGGTGATACCTTCCTTGTAATTATTTCTTCTGAATTGAATGCCTTGCAAGTAAGCAACTGTTGAACATTCTGAATGAGCATCAATCAGCATTAGACTGGACCATAGCTAACATTAAAGGTATTAGCACTTTAAGTTGCTCACATAGGTTTTATCTACAAGAAGGAACTAATCCTAGCAAAGACCCACAACGTAGGCTAAACCCCACAATGAAAGACGTAGTGAAAAATGAGATGCTTAAATTGTTAGATGCAGGTAGGGCTGCACACAAAGAAATCGCAAACCGAACCGAAGTCGTTGGTTTGAAACAATTGATTTTGGGTCCACATGTACCCATGGTTTTTTTTTCCTCTCAAACCGAACCAAACCGTTTCAAAACAGTTTGGTTTAGGTTTCAAATTTTAAAAATCGCAAACAATCAAATCGAACCGTACTTTTTTAATAAAAAAAATAGTTTTATTAAATTATAAATTCTCATATATAAATTTTATTAATGTATAATTTTTAGAATTTAAAGTATACTTTCTTGGAGGGTACAAATTTAATTAACGTAACTCATGCATAACAAACNCCGCACTTTTTTTTTTATTAAAAAAATATTTTTATTAAATTATAAATTTTTTTAAAGTATAGTTTTTAGGATTTAAAGTATACCTTCTTGGAGAGTACAAATTTAATTAACCTATCTCATGCATAACAAACAAGTTAGTAAGTCATTGTCATTAATATTTAATCGGGCCTTAGTTAAAAAAAAAAAAAAAAAATAAATTGGCCCATAATTACAAAATGAATTAAATGTGAGATTGTAAATGTTGCCCAGCCATATATGCAATTAAGCCTTTGCAAAAACACAAGCAAACCAAAAGTTACCAAACCCTAGCTCCTAGCCATAAATTAACCCTTGGTTTATTGAAAATCCAAATAGACTGTGAGATTTATTTATTTATGATGTTAAATGCAAATATCACAATGTACAAAAAATTATTATAAATTTTCGTATTGAGAAATTCATTCCATGGCTTTCTTCTTGTATCACCGTGTTGTTTCAATTCCATAGCTTTGCTTCCTTCATTGTAAAATCTGGAGTCTTGTTACTAGAGGCTAACTTGATACTATTTTTTGTCTTTTTATTTATATATCGAATTTTAAACAAATGTGAACGTAATTTAATATTTAACATTATTAGTTCTTGTTTAAATGTATATGTTAACTTGTTTTAAACTTATAACTATAATGTTGATATGTTATGATGGAGGCAAACCAACTGAAATGGGGAACCAAAGGCAGGAGGAATGTTAGGAAGAATGCGAAGAAGAAGAGCTGTTACCTCCAATTTCAATTCAAGGGCAAGACGACGCCGTTTTGGATTTAATTAGAACGGTGTCGTTTTGAGCTGGAGATTTCAATTGTAATAGGAACACATTTTACACTTTGCAATTCGAAAAACACGATTTCTTTCTATTCTTTCTGTTATAACGAGATGAAGGAAGATGTGGGGGGTGTGAGTTGTTTTCAGTGTGATTTCCCTCTCAATTCTCTCTGAGGTCTTCTCTCATTCTTCTCTCTTTCCTTATTTCTTCTTCTTATCTTCCTCTTAATTCTTACTGTTAACTGTAATTCCATTCAATTAATAGAGTTTACAGCTTGGGTTATTAATTCTCAGCTGATTGTCTTCAATTACTGGTGTTTGGTTTAATTATGTAATTTTGGGTGAGGTTTAGCGCCAACCATAACATTTTGGTATCAGAGTAGCAACGTGATCTGGGTATGGCTGAAACACGAAGCAAGTCGAATGAGGATCATCTGAAACTGTTGGATTAAGGATGTCACGGATCTGGGGGTAGCATTTAAATCCTTAGATAAAATGCTGAAAAGGGTGATCACCAAGCAGGATAGAATGGAGCAAATGATGGGGGAGATGAACTAAAAGTATGAATCAATTGTAGCAATGTTAGCCCAGATGAATGGGAGTAAAACTGAACGTAATGGGAAAAAGGATTGATGGAAGTGCAGTGCCACTTCAATTCAGTGGGGATAATAGCCAACGAAGCGAATATCACTCAGGGAATTCTAGTGGAAATAAGGAGTTTAGTATGCCCTCAAGGGTACCCAAAATACATTTTCCTTATTTTGGAGGTGATGGACCCAGGGAATGGTTGAGGAAAGCGACGAAATACTTCCAGATCCGTCAGATAGAAGATGAGATGAAGGTAGAAATTGCTGAAACGTACCTTAAGGGAAAGGCTAACATATGGTTCCATGGGTTTATATCCAGCTATCCCCACGCAAACTGAGACATGTTTACGAGAGAAATCTGTAGCAGGTAAACTGAAAATACAGCAGAGGAGGCTATTGAGGTCTTCAGCAAGCTAAGGCAGAAAGGATCTATTATGGAAGCAGTTCGAGGAATTAAAATCTTAGGATATCCTTACCACATTTACTAGAGTCCTACTACATTTCTATTTTTACTAGTGGCTTGAAAGATGAAATCAAGCCGATGGTTAAAATTATCCAACCCCAAACACTAGCCAAAGCCTTTGAAATAGCCATTTTACAAGAGAACACCATCATAGCCCTTAGCAAAAACTCTAAAACTCATAGATGGACCAGCCCTATCACTAAACCAAATGAACCTACTCCTAAATCCACACCATACACTGAACCAAAAATCTCCACCAATCCCCTTAAATTCAAGACCATCCCACCTTTTGATTTTCAGACAAAAAGGGAACTGGGGTTATGCTATAAATGTGATGAGAAATACACTAGAGATCACGTTTACAAAAATAGTATGCTCAATTTCATTCTGGTGGAGGAAGAGAAAGAAGAGGTAATAATGGAACCACCTAGAGTTGGGGAGGAACAAATGGAAAAAGAGGGAGAAGATGAACTTTTGGAAATCTCACTCTGTGCCTTGGTGGGCTGTAACAGAGGTAAAACCACCAGGATACCTGGGCTGATTAAGGGAAAAATGGTGTCTATTCTAATAGATAGTGGAAGCACTCACAACTTCATTGATGAGCAGTTGGCTGGTAGCATTAGTTGCAGCCTACAGGCAGCTAAACCTACCTCAGTAACTGTAGCAGGGCTTGGTAAGCTAGTTAGTAAGGTTATCTGTAACCCATTAACTTGGAAAACGAAGGATTCCAATATCAGTTGAGGGTTCTCAAATTAGGAGGCAGTGATATGGTACTAGGGGTGGACTGGCTAAGTCAATTTAGCCCAGTACTGTTCGATTTCATTAAAGGTAGCATTACCCTCAGTCATAAAGGTATCAGGATGGAACTTCAGGATGAAATAATGAAGGAGGAATTTCAAATGTTGAATGATCATGAAGGGAAGGGATGGAGCAGGGTGTAAAACTATGGAATCATGGCTCAGATTGCTGCCATTACTGAAGGAGAAAAGGGATCCATCCTAGCAGAATTAGAAGCGGTAGTAAGTGAATTCCCTATGGTGTTTACGGAGCCAAAAGTGTTATCCCCAGCCAAGTTCAATGATTACCACATATCCCTAAAAGAAGGGACACAACCATTCAAGATGAGGCCATACAGATGCCCCTACATGCAGAAAACAGAAATAGAGAAAATGGTTAAGGAAATGAAGGAGAATGGCATCATATAACCAAGTAACAGTCCCTATGCTTCACCTGTGTTACTGGTAAAAAAAAAAGACGGTATTTGGCTATTCTGTGTAGATTATAGATAGCTTAATAATCTCAGAATTAAAGATAAGTACCCTATGCCATTGATAGATGAATTGTTGGATGAATTGAAGGGAGCCAAATGGTTTACAAAAACTGACTTGAGGGCTGGCTATCATCAGATTAGAGTGGCCACTGAAAATATTCACAAAATAGCCTTTAAAACTCTTGAAGGTCTATACAAATTCAGAGTGATGCCGTTCGGGTTGACAAACGCTCCAACCACTTTCTAATGCCTGATGAATTAGGTGTTCAAGCAACACTTCAGGAAGTTCATCCTAGTATTTTTTGACGATATCTTGGTGTACAGCTCAGACTTAGAATCCTACCGTGAGCATGTTGCTATAGCACTGGGGATTCTCAAGCAGCATCAACTATATGCTAAGGAAAATGTGCTCTTTTGGGCAATCTCAGATAGAGTACTTAGGCCACATTATTTCTGTAGATACCCTCAGCCGGTCCTTCTAAAATCGTTGCAATGCAAAGTTGGCCCACACCAGTCAATATCAAACAACTAAGAGGATTCCTTGGCCTGACTCGGTATTACAGGAAGCTTGTAAGGGGTTATGAGATTATTACCAGACCTCTAACTGATCTACAAAAAAGGGATAACTTCCACTGGGATGGAAATACGAAGGTGGCATTTCAGAAGTTGAAAGAAGCCATGAGCACCACACCAGTTTTACCTTACCTGATTTCTCTATACCATTTATTATAGAGATTGATGCATGTTAAGGAGGATTGGGAGCGGTTTTGATGCAAAACAAAAGATATATAGCCTACTTGAGCAAGGGCATTTGTAACAGGAACCTAGGTCTATCTATCTATGAGAAGGAACTACTAGCATTGGTAACAGTTGTTGGGAAATGGAGACACAATTTGGTGGGACACTACTTCATTGTTAAGACTGATCATCAGTCACTTAAGTACCTTTTGGAGCAAAGTATCACTATCCCCATTACAACAAAAATGGTTATCTAAGCTATTGGGACTCAGTTACGAGATTCAGTACAAGAAGGGCCTTGACAATAAATAGGCTGATGCCTTATCAAGAAGAGAAACAGAATACCTGGCTATCACTGCTGTGACTCCCCAATGGATAGAAGAGGTAATTACCAGTTATGCAGGAGATGAGATCGCCTCAAATAAAATTAATACCCTGTTGTTAGAGGGTCAGATTGATCCAGATTATCAATACATGAATGGACTGCTCAAATACAAGTCTAGAATTTATATTGGAAATGGTGGAGGGGTGAAGAAGAAACTGATTGCAGCCATTCATGCTTCCCAAGAAGGGGGGGCATTCAGGTGTTCAAGCAAGCATCCACAGAGCAAAGCTATTTCTTTTGGCTAGGAATGGGTAAGGAGATCAAACGAGAGGTACGTGAGTGTGATACTTGCTAGAGCTGCAAGAGTGAACATGTGGCATATCCAGGCTTTTTACAGCCACTGCCTGAGCTATAGTATGCGTGGAGTCATATCTCCATGGATTTTATCTAAAGACTACCTACATCCAATGCTAAAAATGTGATCTTGGTGATAGTGGACAGATTTAAGAAGTATGCACACTTCCTGACCCTGGCTCATCCATTTACAGCCTCATCTATTGCCCAACTATTCCTAGACCACATCTACAAGTTGCATGGTATGCCAGAGAGTATTGTTACTGACAGAGACAGGGTATTTACCAGTGCATTTTGGCAAGAATTATTCAAATACTTGGGGGTCAAACTGTTGTGCTTTAGTTAAGCACAACATAACACCCCCAAATCGACGGACAAACGGAGAGATTAAATCAGTGTTTAGAAATGTACCTTAGATGGTTTACAAGGACCCCAAGCAATGGGGAAAATGGATTAGCTTGGCAGAATGGTGGTATAATACCACACTGCACACAGCCATTAAAATGATGCCATTCGAAGCATTATATGGCCTTAAACCTCCCTAACTAGCTTTGGGTCCATACCAGCAGAGCAACATAGCGGCGGTAGATGAAGTGCTCCAAGAAAGACACAAAATGGATCAGTTACTAAGGGAAAATTTGGCTAAAGCTAGAGCTAGAATGAAACACTACACTGATAAAAACAGGAGTGAATGAGAATTCCAAGTGGGAGATTGGGTTTATTTGAAATTACACTCGTATGCTTAACAGACAGTGGCTAGAAGATCTAACCACAAACTCGCTGCAAGGTATTATGGGCCATATCAAATAATTCAGAAAACTGGATCAGTCGCTTACAAACTACAACTCCCTACTACTGCCCAAATACATCTGATTTTTCATGTATGTTATCAAGAAGAAGATTGGGGAGAAAGATGTACCTATTCGAGTACTTCTACATCAGGACTAGGGTCATGGGGAGCATACCCAGCCTCCACGGGTATTATCTGCACGAATGGTTAATCAGAAAGGGATAGTTGTAACACAGTGACTAGTTCAGTGGGAAGGATCCAATTTTGATGAGGCCACCTGGGAAAACGCTGGGTACATACATGCATCTTTCCCATCCTTTCAACCTTGGGGACAAGTTGAAGCTACGGGAGAGGGATGTTATGATGGAAGGGCAAACCAACTAAAATGGGGAACCAAAGGCATGAGGAATGTTAGGAATAAAGAACCAGGTTGCTGCCAAGAAGAAGAGCTGTTACAGCCAATTTCAATTCAAGGGCAAGACGACGCCGTTTTGGATTTAATTGGAACGGTGTCATTTTGAGCTGGAGATTTCAATTGTAATAGGAACACGTTTTGTACTTTGCAATTCGAAAACACGATTTCTTTCTATTCTTTCTGTTATAACGAGATGAAGGAAGAGGTGGGGGTGTAAGTTGTTTTCAGTGTGATTTGCCTCTCAGTTCTCTCTCTGTCTTCCCTTGTTCTTATCTTTTTCCTTATTTCTTCTTCTTATCTTCCTCTTAATTCTTACTGTTAACTATAATTCCATTCAATTAATAGAGTTTCAGCTTGGGTTATTAATTCCCAGCTGATTGTCTTCAGTTACTGGTGTTAATTGGTTTAATTCTGTAATTTTGGGTGAGGTTGAGCTCCAACCATCACATGATCGATAAACTGTGGATTAAAACCGAACNAGGTTTGTGCCGACTAAGGTGACATTTTGTATTTGGAGTGCTTCTTGTTAGATGCGAATTTGATACTATTTTGTGTCTTTTTGTTTATATATCGAATTTTAAAAAAATGTGAATGTAATTTAACATTTAACATTATTAGTTATTGTTTAAATGTATATGATAACTTGTTTTAAATATATAATTATAATGTCGATAGGTAAACCGCGGCTTAAAACCGAACCAAACCGCAAATAATGGTTTGGTTTGGTCTGAAAAATAAAATGGTTTGGTTTGATTTGGAAAAATTCCAAATCGTATGAAATAGTTTGAGTTAAAAATATAATACAAACTGCCCAGACCGAACCGTGTTCACCCCTATATGCAGGTATCATATATTCTATCACGGATAGTAAATGAGTTAGTCCTACACATGTAGTTCCTAAAATGTCAGGAGTCACGGTAGTGAAAAATGAATTAGGTGAAATGGTCTCAACAAAAAAAAAAAAAACACAATGATTGGTTGGCGCATGTGCATAGATTATAGGAAACTAAATGCAGTCACCCATAAGGATCATTTTCCCCTCCCCTTTCTAGGCCAAATCTAGGAGCGTGTGGCTGGCCATCATTTTTACTATTTTCTTAATGGCTACTTTGATTACTATCAAATTAAAATTACATTAGAGGACCAGTAAAAGACCACATTTACTTGCCCTTTTGGCACATATGCCTTTCATAGGATGCCATTGGGACTTTGTAATGCTCCTGCTACGTTCCAAAGATGCATGACTAGTATATTTAGTGACATGGTAGAGAAGTGAATGCACTTGTTCATGGATGACCTGACTTTGTTTGGAACTTCTTTTGATGCAAGTTTGTTAGAATTTGAGAGAGTTTTGACACGATATGAGGAAAAAGGTTTAGTTTTAAATTGGGAAAAGTGTTATTTCATGGTACCTGCGGGAATTGTCTTAGGGCATGTGATTTCTTCTAGAGGAATAGAGGTTGCCAATTCTAAAATTGAACTAATCTCTAAATTCCCATACCTAAGATAGTAAAAGATGTTAAGATCATTTTTAGGCCATGCAGGTTTCTATAGAAGGTTTATACTGTAAAAGATGTTAAGATCATTTTTAGGCCATGCAGGTTTCTATATAAGGTTTATACAAAACTTTTCATCTATCTCTAAACCATTGTGTAACATTCTAAATAAATATGCCGCTTTTGAGTGGACACCCGAATGTCAACCACCTGATTGGACACTACCATTTGAAATCATGTGTGATGCTAGTGACTATACGGTAGGTGCAGTTTTTAGGCAACACAGAGAATGTTAACCTTTTGTGATTTACTATGCTAGTAGAACTCTTAACAGTGCTCAAATGAACTATTCCACTACCAAAAGGAGTTGCTAGCTGTAGTTTTTGCGCTTGATAAGGTTAGATTTATTTGATTGGTTCCCCCATTACAATCTTCACAGATCATGCAACTCTTAAGTACCTCCTCTTTACAAAGAAGGATGCTAATACACGATTAATATGGTGGATCTTACTTTTGCAGGAATTTGACATCACCATTAAAGATAAGAAAGGAGTGGAGAACGTGGTGGCCGACCACCTATCAAGGCTAACTTTCGAGGATAACGCTATCACATTGCAAATCAGAGATGAATATCCAGATGGAAATTTATTTTGTTTCTTCTCTACCATGATTTGCTCACATTGTAAACTATTTAGCTGTAGGTGATATTCCTAAAGAGTGGAGCGCACATGACTAGAGGAAGTTCCTGGTCAAGGTGCGTAATTTTTATTGGGATGATCCATGTTTATTTAAATACTGTCCTGACCAAATTTTAAGACGTTGTGTCCCTGATGAGGAGATTAGGGTGTGCTAAATTTTTGTCATACCCAAACATACGGATGCCATTTTTGATTTTTCTATATAAAAGACTATTGCAAAATTTTTACAATGTGGTTTCTACTGGCCTACTTTATTTAAGGACACAAATAATTACTGTAGATCTTGTGAAAGATGCCAAAATTTAGGTACTTTGTTCCGACGTAACATGATGCTCCTAAATCCCATTTTAGTAATTGAAATATTTGACTATTAGGGAATTGATTTCATGGGACCATTTCCACCTTCTTTTGGTTATTTGTATACTATTGTGGCAGTTAATTACGTGTTTAAATGGGTAGAAGCATCAGTTTGTCAGGCTAATGACAATAAAATGATTGTTAAATTTCTGAAAGAAAATGTTGTCTCGGTTGGCATTTCACGTGTTATTATTTGTGATAGAGGCACACACTTTTGCAACTGTTCATTCGAAGCACTCATAAAAAAGTATGGGGTCATTCATAAAACTTCTACTATTTATCCCCTCCCCCTCCCCCCCCCCAAACTAGTGGATAGGTAGAATTGGCTAATAGGGAAATTAAACAAATCTTGGAGAAAACAATGAACCATAATCGTAAAGATTCACTTTGGGCTTACCGTACGCTTTTAAGACTTCCCTAGACATGTCACCCTATTACCTTATTTCTGGAAAGCCAGCCATTTACCCTTAGAGCTTGAACAGCGAGCATCTTGGGCTATTAAACATTTTAATTTTGATCTAGAAGAGGGCAGTAAGCTTAGAAAATCTCAATTGAATGAATTGGAAGAATTGAGGAATGACGCTTATGAGAATTCTAGAATCTACAAAGCGAAAATGAAAGCTTTCCATGTTAAAAACATTCTTAGAAAGACATATGAACAAAATCAAAAAGTGTACTTATATGATTCTAAACTTCACAAGCACCCAGGAAAGTTTCGATCTACGTGGCCCTTTTGTGGTGAAACAAGTTTTCGATAATGGGGCCGTTGAAATTAAGGATCCTAATGATGGTAAGATATTTAAAGTGAATGGGCAACGTCTTAAGATCGTTTATGGACAACATGTGCCTGTAGTGGAGGATATTCCTCTTCTAGACCTTGTTTAGCAACCTTGATATTCCTCGGTATGTTCTTCATTTTTCTTTTTGTATATTAGTTTTTTTTATGTTTCGTTTTGTTTCTTGTTTCATTTATGTTTTCAAATCGAGTACTTTTCAGTCTAACCATCGTTCCGACCCTATGTGATTTACTTCAGTATTCAGGTGATGCCTTTCCTTTTTCCTTTAGTAGGCATGTTTAGACCTTAAGGATAATGTCCGGTTTGGTTGGGGGGATCATAGTTTGTTATGTTATTGTATTGCATTGCATAAGTCGCCATGGAGTTTTTTTTTATTTATCTCACAAAAAAAAACCTATGTGTGTTTTGGTAGGTGTTGGAATGGTACTTAGTTGATTCTGTATGGAACTCACGCATTTCGAGGCAAATCGATCAGTTTTGAGTTTTTCAAGATCAACATGTGTTTTCAAGTTTAAAATTTTTTTAAGAACCAAATTCATGGCATTCATGCACTCCCTGTGGTTTAAAATGTGTTTTGACAAGTTTTGGGGGGTGTTAGAGTGCCAAGTTGCAATGTGGATCGAAAATCGAGTGTTTAGTGCAATTTGACCAAAAACATGTTTTTGAAGAGTTGAGTAGGTTTTAAAATTTATCCACGATGCATATACGCATTGGATCTATTTGAACTTGTGTAACACAAATTTCGAGGTATCGGGGGTCTCCAATGTTTAAAAAAATCGCCTTGTTGGTAGTCCGTGCGACCACATAGTTTAACCATCATTGCAGTCGCATAGAGGAAATTTACACCCAGGTTGTAAACACACGCACACAGACGTAAATATACAAACACACACGGCACACACCAACAATTTCCACTAAGCACATCACCACTTGACCACCCCTCCTACACAACACACACCCACAACACATCACTCACATTCGCATTTTCTCCATCATTCTTGAATATCAAGGCTAACATCAAGGTATGTTCCGTCCTATTGCCTCATTCTATGTAAGTTTCTCATTGTCTTGGGGATGAATTTGAATGTTAAGAAGGAGTAAGGGCATTAAATAGATGATGGGTTGTGATTGTTGAGTTGAATTGAAAAAAATTATGGTTTGATTAATAACGATATCTTGAAATTTCCATGAAAAATTGAGCGCTTGCAACGTGTTCGATGAAATGCGTTTGTGAAAATTTGTGTGAAATTATGGTTCATTTCTAATTTGAGATTGTTGCTAGGTACTTTGGAGTGATTTTCATGTTGATATTCCTTGACACATGTATTTGGAAACACCGAACCCAACTTGACAACACATGGGCATGACAGAAATCACATGTCACCTCACGTCGCCCGCTTCGTCCCTCTGTCTTCTAACTCAAACGAAGTTCGTTTGACCTAAAATTTGAAAATTTGTTAGACTAATGTACAGTCTTTCATATGCTTGAAGATTACTCGGGAAAAGTTTTGATTTTCTTGATGGTGTCTGAGGGTGAACTTGCTTGGTCGAACATAATTGTAAATAAAAAAATTTCTCTATCTGAGTGGATATCGATTTTATACTCTACATTTTTGAGTCTTTATGACAATACCCATGTTTCATTACACATTTTGTTAAGCATGCCATCGTAACAATACATTATGTTTTGTTTGGTATACTACTTGAATTCTTTCTTGTAACATAAGTTTAGGAGTTTTCGATGCTCATGTTCAATCTATTATTTCCAAAAATTATGGTATTCATTTATGCATCACAATTAGCTTGCATGTTTTAATTCTCATTGTGTTTGCAGAATTCCTTCTAAGTGCACCTCCAAAGGAAAGGAAAAAGTGGTTTCTACTTCAGGTACTACACAAACAAGAGGACCTGAAGGAGGAATAAGAAGATTCGTGGATCAAGAGGCCACCACACGATACTGAGATGTTATTGGCCATTGGAAATTGCTCCCAGAACGGCCAATCAGATTAGAAGATTTTTCCGAATTTGAGATCGTGACTTTGGTCCAAAATTGTGGTTGTTATAAAGTGGTTAAAAGACCTCACCCGGTATATGAAGGCATGGTTCACGAAATTCTATGCGAACCTCAATAGTGAAATAGACACTCTGAGATTCGAGCATCTACATCAGAAGTGGGTAAGGGATAAATGGATCATGTTCACACTCGAGGTTGTCCATGATTACCACCAATTTTCATGGGATAACGTAGTTCCCATTCCTGGAGATTTCCTACGAAACACAGTTGGGGAAGTATCGCTTGGGCATGAGAATGCATGTCCGTTGCAGACCTTAGTTTGGCATCAGTTCGAGCTTACACCGTCCTTAGCCATTTTATGGTTATTTATTTGCCATAACATCGAGTCAACTTTACATAAGGCGACATTCAACGATCCAGCGGTCAATTTTCATTTATCACTAGGTTAGGGGGCAGAAGATTGCCTTTGCCACTTTTATTTATGAATAGATTCGTTCACAGGGTGTCTGGAGAGATCGACATCGTTCATTGATTTTTCCAAGTTTGATCAGTGGGATATGCAAGAGTGTGGGCGTTACTATTCCATCCATGGAACTTCTTGAGAAACTCAGCCTTTCATAAAATGCTCTACTTTGGAGGCTCAAGATTGAGCTCCCTTTAAACACAAAGAGAAGCAAGAAAGGGAGCGAATGAGACAGTAGCAAGCTATACAGTGGTAAGGGGCAGAGGACGCTAAGATGCCGGGCACCACCACCACCGGCACCACTGGACGTTGATACGCAGTTGTTGAGACAAATGTTTGCTACTATGACCGGTTTTAGTCGGGATATTGAGAGTCTTCAGTAGGTTATGGGTGTCCAGACTATGAGGAATGATATATTGCTCACCAGGAACTTTGCTTCCACTGTTAGTAGAGAGTCAATAGCCGCGAAACGGGAGGTTGTTGAGGTTTTGAATGGACCACTGAATGAACTATGTGGGCAGAGTCAATGGGATTCAGTTGAGGGCTTATGTGACTTGGGACCATTTGGGTAATAT
Source organism: Fraxinus sp. D2006-0159 (assembly GCA_903798375.1). Taxonomy (NCBI): domain Eukaryota; kingdom Viridiplantae; phylum Streptophyta; class Magnoliopsida; order Lamiales; family Oleaceae; genus Fraxinus; species Fraxinus sp. D2006-0159. The sequence goes on along the minus strand of CAIGRQ010266603.1, from coordinate 6,250 downwards.
TGAGAATGAAGTGCGGGATCATTCTCTAAACACTCTGAGCATAGAGGCCGAGCTCACCCAGTAGTTCGAGATGATGTGATAGATACTCGCACGACTCCTTCCACCACCTGCTGATGGCACATCCAACTCCTATTTCCATCCACCACTTCCATATTGATTAGGGGAGTACTCTGAGCCCCTTTTCTTTACCTTAATAAACATTCGTCATGTTCTTTACAAGTTTTTCAGTTTAGCATTTTTTTGATTATCTAAACATTGAAGACGATGTTTCAAATAAGTTTGGGGGAGGGCGTTCATCGTTTTACTGCAAGATTTGTTTGTGTGATTGTATGCTAAAAAAATATTTTTGCAATTTTTATTCGTTTAGTTTTATGTGCTTGTGTGGGTTTGCTAACTGTACCCATCGACTACTGAAATATGTATCAACTGTGAATGATGAAAATATTGCAGTATTGGATTAGTCAAAAACCTGTTTATGTGAAACTCGACATTTTTTATGCACGTTACTCATGTTTGGCATCTTGAGTTAGTGATGTGGTTCAGTATTCAGAAAATGGTTGAACATAGCAAGTAAAATCGAATAACATCTATAGTATTGATCCATAATCCAATTATAGGATAGTTTGGAGATAATTAAGCTACTACAAGGGAACATTGAGATGAATAGGGATTCCGTGTATGAAAATTTTCTTGTGTGGATTGTCTAAAATCAATGAGACAAAGACGAGATGAAAGTTTTAAGTTAGATGTTAGTTTTAGAGAGTAAATGTCTAAAAGAAAAGGGGCATTGCACTAATCTCTGAGTGAATAAAAGCATCTTTTCGAGCCTGTATAACTCGAGTGATTGTTGTTTAAAATTTGGGGTCATATGGTCATCTGACTTGGGAGTTATCAGCCTAAAGCGCACTACATGGGTTATATAGAAAGTAAATGAGACGATGTTTTGAAAAAAAATGAGAAAATATAAATATGGAAAAAAAATGCACAAATACAATGAGCCCCACACATATGGTTGAAGCAAGTAATTTATGGCGTGTTCGGTAGAGATTAAAATCGGATTAAAATTGAAAAACTAACTGTTATTGTTGACTTTTATTAGACGAGTGAGACCCAATAACGACTATATTTTCAATTTTAATTGAATTTTAATCGGTACCAAACAGGCCCTTAACTTAATTTTTTTTAATTGATCGCGGTTTGTTTAATGCGTCAGCCATATAATCACACGAAAGGATTGTTTGGTGATGTTATTTTTCAGATGTTTTAGAGCCTGTTTGGTAGAGATTAAAATCGGATTAAAATTGAAAAACTAACTGTTATTGTTGACTTTTATTAGACGAGTGGGACCCAATAACGACTATATTTTCAATTTTAATTGATTTTAAGCACGACCGAACACTCCCTTAGTTTAGTCTTAAGGGTTGAAGCAATAAAAAATATAGGAGAACTTCAACTTGTTCAAGTGTGAACTTGTAATAGTGAGATTCATCCAAGTTAAGAGAGGGTGAGGAATAATTGAATCAGTTCATCTTAGGATGCACTCCGAAAAAATTAAGTGAAAATCATAAGTTTGGGGGGGGTGTGACCTCTCGAACGAAGTAAGGATATCTTTGACTGCTATGGGTGAAGTGTTGAGCCAATCATGATCCTAATATGTCGACATGAATTTTCACACACATACTCACACGTCGGGTTATGCATGTAACAGGTAGAGATTGATTTAATTTACGCACTGTTGTAATTGTTCATCTGTTTGATGACTGAATTCTAATCCTAAGACACGACAGGTTGACAACCCATGTTTTATGTAGAGTTAAGTTACACTTTTGTTTGAAGACAAACAATAGTTCAAGTTTGGGGGGAGTTTGATAAGTGCGTTTTTACACACTTGTTTTACTGTCAAAACATGGAATATTGTTGATTAATTTATTGGAATATTGCTTAAGTCTATGTAATTTACATTTTGCATTACAACATGATGAATGTAGCGGCAATAAGGAGAAACAAGTGGAAAAATGATCAAATTGAAGGAAATGAAAGTTTAGAGACTGAATTGCGAATATCGAAAAGATGACTCGGAAGACAAAACGAATATATAAAAATGACGAGGTCAAATTGGGCTGAAGGATCATGGGAGAAGGAAAAAGAAGTCACAAAATGAGGGATGGAGTTTGAGAACCGAAATGCTACACGTGGAAAATGAAATAAGTTATGCGGTCGCATAGCCTATTTCCTATGTGGTCGCATGATGCTCTTCAGAGTCCAGATTGTTCTATGCGACCACAGCTCTCACTACTATTCGGTCGCATAGTATTAAATTTTGAAGCGATTTCAATTTCCTAATTTACGTCAAACTCTTATGGAAACCACTCTCTTTCACAATATTTCAACCCTAGAACATATCAGAATGAGGTCTGCCTCCATAAATATATTTCTCCGATTTTTGTTCAAGAACCTCGATGAAAAACTAAAAACATTGGTGAAGCTAGGAAGGAACTCTACTGGAATTGGTGATTTCTCATCTTTTTATTCATGTAATTCGATTTTTCATTGTCAAACAATTCTAGAATTTAGATTTTCTTTTCATAAATATTTTGAGATTGGCTTAATCTTTACTAGAGGGAAGTTAACACAACCATTAGAAAAGACCTCGTGTAGGTAATTCTCAACTTTAACTTCATTTTCTCCATCCTTTTCCCTCTGGTGATATCTTGGCGAGGTGAATGACCTATTCAGTTAGGAAGTCTAGAGCCTTGACATCTGAGGAAAGTTCTATGGCCATTAGGGCTGGGGACAATATATGGAGGCTACCTTATCCACTTATGGACTAATAGAGCAGGGGGCTTTTGTCCTATTCTTTGAACACCACTTCTGCTAGGATTCAAAAGGTTAGGGATATTTGTAGGGTCCCTGAAAGTATAAGGTTTTATAATACTAGAACCAAGTGAATGGGCTTACTATCCTAAGCTGGGGTGGGGTGTATAACCCATGAGCGAGCACCTTTTCAAAGCAGGCCTTAGACTTCCACTCCACTCCTTCTTCTCCCTAGTCCTACGTTCTTATGGACTAGATCTAACCCAATTGCATTCGAACTTTTGGAGTTAGATGGTTGGGTCATGGATGCTTTGATGTGAAGCCAATTTAAGAGGTGACATGCCTTTTAGTGTCTTTAATTCCATATATTTTTCAAAAAACATTGGCGGAGGTGAGAAGAGCAAGGGGTGATACTATTTGACTCCGTGGTGGCCTTATTCGTCCTTTGTGTTGGAACGGCTTCTTTCATCAAAATTGGAAGAAACATGGTTTTGAGCTTCAGGATGCTGGGATACTATGGAGGGCGACCCCATGTTACATTTGACCATTCCCACCATTACTCTACTGTTAGAGAGTTCTGGTTACTGAATAGATATCATATATTTGTCCCTCTATTTAGTACGTAACCATTATTTTCTTGTTTCCAAATTCGCTTCCTCACTATGAGATAGTTCGGATTAGTGGGATATCATTCACCACGTTTATCAACTCTCCTCAAAGATGCAGCTTTGAGGAGCTGATAGACGAGAATACTCATTTCATAGCTCACAGCCTAATGTCTTTCCAAGGTAAAATAATGACCTGATCACGTCCTCCATTAGTTAATTAAGTAAATTGAAGACCTGATCTCCTCAAGGCTTTGAAGACAACCTCTACTGTTCATAGGCAGTAAATTGAGAAGCTCACTCAAATGAGCAAGATGCTATCCACTATCAGTGATGAAGATGAGGTTCCTCCTTTAAATAAGAGGAGAAAAATTGGCCCATACAGGGCAACTTTTTCTGGGCTTACAGTGGCCGAGTGACTACCACCTCCACTTCCTTTTGATGCTACTCAAACAAGCTCTCCTCCAGCTCCACCTCGAAGCTCTTGGGTTACGAAGCTAGCTCATCCCGAAAAACATAAGGTTTAAATAATACCAGAACCAAATGAGTGGGCCTACTATCCTAGGCTGGGATATATATCCGACTCACCTCTTCAAAATAGGCCTTATACTTCTATTCCATCCCTTCTTCCGCCTAGTCCTATGTTCTTATGGATTAGCTCCAAACCTAATTACATCTGAACTCTTGTAATCAAATGGTTAGGTCATTGATGCTCTGGTGTGAAGCCACTTTAAGGGGTAACATGCCTTTTAGTCTTTCATTCCATATATTTTTCAAAACAGAAAAACATTTACAAAGGTGAGAAGAGTGAGGGGTTACTTATCCCCGTGAGGGGTCTCATTCGCACTTTGTGTTGGAACTACGCTCTTTCTTCAAAGACTGGAAAAAATCTTGGTTTTGGGTGTCAAGATGCTGGGACATTGTGGAGGGCGACCCCATGGCTCCTCTGACCTTCCCACCATTTACTCTACAACTAGTAAAATTTTGTTTACCAAAATGATATCATATATTTGTTCATCTCATCAGTATGTAACCATCATTTTCTTGTTTAAAAATTCACGTCCTCATCACGAGATCAGTTCGGATATGTGGGATATCATTTACCACATTTATCAGCTCTCCTTCAAAGATTGTAGCTTAACGATTTAACAAGCAAGAATACTCATTTCATAGCTCAAGGCCTGATGTCTTCGCAAGGTATATACTGACCTGATCACTCCATCTATTAGTCAATTCTCATTTGCAAATGCTTGAAAATTTTGCAGCTAACTTTGCAAAGAAGAAGCCTTTGAGGCCTGATTTTCCTAGCATTCGATAAAGCATCGCTAAGATAGGGCTTTGAAGATGACCTCCACTACTTATAGAAAGTAAAGTGAAAAGCTCACTCAAATGAGTAAGAGGCTATCCTCTAGCTCATTCTCATTATTCTAAAAAAGTTATTGATTTTTTAGGGAGTAACTCTAAGGAGTTAGTGGCTGATATAATCGAGACACTGCCACCAGAGATCTCTTTGGCCACTAGAGTTCAGCACAAATATTGGCCAAAGGAGTGGCAAGACCACGTCGCCTCGTGTAAGGTTGAGGATTTGATTGAGGTAAGCAATGTTTTTTTTTTTTTTTTTTGTGCCAGAGCTTTAAGCGTCGACATAGTTGCTCAAGGTCTTTTGGTGAACCTAAAGAATGAAAGTAAGAAATAACCACTCACCTCGTGGTTGCTTCAAATTAAAGGGATGAAGTGCGGAGAGCTAGGGTAAATGTGGAGAAGTCGGAGATAAGATAGGTGAAGGCCGAGGCAGAACTTCAGAAGGCTGACTCTGAAGCGACTCAATTAAAAAGTGAACTAAACGAGGCAGAGTCCTAAGTGGTTGCCCTGACGAAAAGGGTTCATCAATCCGATGAACATCAAAGCTTTACCGTCGAAGCTTCGGTGGATGCAGCTTGTGGAAGCTCAAAAGGAGGAAATCAAATCTTTGAAGGCAGAAGTGAAGATGTGAGGCACGTCCAAAACTATATCGATAACTTTAACCAGACAATGGAATATGATGACTTCACCAACTATTGGCTTCATAGAATGCCAGGAGATGATGTCTCACCTCAAGAAGGTCCACTCGAAACTAGACATTGGATTTCTTCAAGAAGAGTTCGAAGAGCTTACTGAAGGTCAACCTTATGCTGAAGCAATTGTCAAGGAAGTTTTAGGAAGTGGTGCCAGATGCTAAGTTGGTGGAAGGGAGGACAACCGAGCCTTGTTGGTAATGGACGAAGTGTTACAATAGATCGTTAGGATATTTTGTAAGGGCTTCGACCTCTTCTTATATCTTTTTTAAGGTAATGAACATTTTGTTTCTCAAGTCTTGGAGCTTCTTTTGTTTTTTATTCACTTTTACTTTTATGCTTTTGAATGTTATCACTTCGTTAGTAGAATTTGTAACTATAACTTGTAAAATTTAAAAGTGGTGACTCTTCAAATAGTATTAGTGCTTCACCTCGAATAGGTGGAGATCAGATGAGTCATATCACCTCAGACACTACAATAGATTCTGAATTTGCAACCAACCAATTTTGACACTTCGATCATTTGATAAAATGGTGTGACACCTAGCAGGTTTTGAGGTGGGCCCTCCTTCGGGGTTGCATCACAACTCTTTTGTCAAAGTGGATGATCTCCCTTGTAGGTGTTGCTCTTCCATGTTAAGGGCTTCCTTCATAGTGGATGGTTCACTTTGTAGATACCCAAGGTGGGCCCTCTTTTGGGGTGCTTCTCACCTCTGTTTTCGAAGTTGATAACCTTACATGGGAGTGGCTCTTCCATGATAAGGGCTTCTTTCATGG
>CAIGRQ010266555.1:0-13659 GCA_903798375.1 Fraxinus sp. D2006-0159 | reverse complement strand
AGTCGCGGGCTTGGAGGCTGGAGCAAACGGAGACGGGTCACGACGGGATTCTCATGTCCTCGTCTCGAAATGGCTCTCCTTTTATGTTTAACTGGTCCAGTGGAATCTGGATGATGCACCGTTCGGCGTTCGAGTCAGAGTCTGCGACTAAGCAAATGGAGAACGGGAGATTTAGGAGAAGACAGTGGCGGAGGGATTTGTCGAATTGGGGAGTGAAATGGAATGGAGCTCTGGGCCTAGGTAAAAAAAAAATTCAGCCCAAAGTTCAGTGTGGGCTTGTGCCCACACTAGTCCTAATGTGGCTCAGTCCCTGTGTTGAAGAATCTTATCTTGAATGTTTTGGAAGACCTTCTTTAAGAATTCGATTTGTAATGATAGTCTTGATTATGATCTTATGATTACAAAAATTATAAGCAAACATAGAGATTTATCTCTTTCAACAGTAACACAGACAATAACATATGACAAATAATAATGAAATTTATTGATCCAATTTAAGATAAAGTTAAAATTTAGTGACTGGTCAATTAAAATATGGTAACCTAAATGAGAAATTCCTTGCCTAGGAATTGTAGAGTCGGCAAACATAGTTTGCATCCTAAATCCATCTGATTCTTATTCTTTATTTATTTTTACTAGAGAAATTAGTGGTCTTCCCATGAAAATTTCACAACCATAAATAGAAGAAAAGGGAATTTCAATTTTATAAAAAAAAAAAATTGAAAATATGTTTATTAAATACACTACAGTAATGAATGTTTTAACCCATAGATAGGGTCGGGCAAAACCCAATTGAACTTGTCCAAATCGTCCAAATCGAACCAATCCGATCGGTTTGGGTCGATTTTTTATGTTGTTTTTACATGGGTTGGGTGGATTGGTTATGTAGACGGGTTGAGTCGGATTATGGGTTAACTCATGAAAACCGAATAAACTCATCAAATCCAACCCAAATATATTTATGAACTTTACAAGTGTTATGATATTGTTTGGACGAATACACATTCATCACAAAACCATTTTAATTGTCGAAACATTTCTTGACTTCATATAATTTAATATCAATCTGTGCATGTAACATTTCTGAACATGAAGTGCCAAAATAATTCAGGTTTTTTGGTCATTGCAACTACAGTGACCTAATATTATATAAGTCATGAATCAATTATAAATTCACCCAACGCGAGCTGTCTGCTTTAATCTTTTTTGACAAGTTGTCTCAAACCGACCAACACAACCCAACTCAATCGATACTTGATTGAGTTGGGTTAGGTTGGGTTCCAACCTTTATACGGGTTGAATTGGATTAAATTATGATCAAATCGATCATGTTGAGTTATGTTTGAGTTGAGGCAAAAATCGACTCAATCTAGCCCATACTCACCCCAACCCACGGATGCTTTGGTACTCCAATATTTATCGGTAAAGTTAAACTCATTTCAACTATGAGCCTGTTTGGTTAGGCTTAAAATCCAATTAAAATTAAAAATATGGCCGTTATTGGGCCCACCCGTCTAATAAAAGTCAACAATAACGACTATATTTTCAATTTTAATCTCTACCACACACCCTCTATATGTAGGAGTTTTCTTTCAAACATCCTATTTATTTAGTTAGGCTCCCCAGACAAGGCTATTGTCCTGTGGTCACAAAAATAATTTTTCATAACTTTTTCTTACATTTTAATAGTATTTTTTCAAAAAAAAAAATCTCATTTTTCCAAAAAAAAATTCTCCCATACAAGGGATATCTATATATTTTGTATCTTTATTTACTTTGCCCCTCGTGACAATTATAAATTTTATTTTAATATTAAACATGCTATTGAAGTTTGAGTAAAGTATAACAACATAGACATTTATCTCTTTTAATAGTAACAATGAAATTTATCGATTCAATCAGATTAAGTTAAAATTTATTATTTGATGTGAATTGAAATAAAATTAGAATGTAGTAACCTAAATGAAATACTCCTTGCCTACGAATTGTAGAATCGGCGAAAATACTATGCATCATAAATCCATTCGAATCTTATTTTTTATTTATTTATATTTTTTTAAATATTTAACGTTGTGCCTATAATACCTTATTTGGTAAAATTAAAATCGAATTTTTAATAAATTTTGATAAAAATGATATAATATAGTTAAAAAGTTGTAAAATGTATTAAATATGTGATTAAATTTAATTATTTGACTTTTAAATTTAATAAAAGTTCTGATTAAAATCACTATCTAAGAGCATCTTCAAGAGGGTCTCTATTTTTAAAAAGTATATTCTATCATTTATAGAGCATTTATCAATTTAGATAGTTCAAATTTTGAAGTACTCCAACAAACTCTTTATATTTAACACTTAGGGTCCATTTGATTGCGAATGTGAAAAATGAGTGGAAAGAAAATGAATCCCAGAGAATTAAATTGCCTAAAATTTATTTTATTGAGAATTGTAATTACTTGTGTTTAATTAATATAATTTTTCACCTGAAAAATATTGAAATTTTGGTGTCCGTTTGATTTTGTTTTCCATGCATTTTGTTTAATTACCATTGGGTTTAAAATTTGTTCCAATTGTTAAAAAAAAATTAAAATTATCATGTCGAATATCATCTGTTTGACTTTGTTTTGCATGAAAATTGTCAATAAAAGTGATAAAAATTTGTATCATTGTATCTAAAGTTTTTTTCGATTGCCAAAAAAAACTTGGAAAATGAAAAACCACAAAACCAAATGGAAAATGAATTCCTTCAATTCAAGGAAAAGTGGCTCGTGAGGTGTCTAGGAGGAAAATGTTTTCTGGGAAAATTTTTGCTATCAAAAAGGTGCAAAAGTTGAAAATTTTCATTTTTCATGGAAAATCGTGTTTATCAAACGGGGCCTTAATTTTTCAAACAATATTTATTATTTTTCTTTATTTTTTATTTTAACTAATTTTTTTTAGATTATTTTATTTCTTTCCTACATTGAAAATTGAAACTTTTTGAATGCATTTAATAATTTGAAGAGTCAAACACACTATTTAAATTAAAATGTTAATTTAAAAAGTTTTTTAGAACATAATTTTAAATATTAATTCTTTAAAATAGAAATCATCTCATGTTAAAGAATCTTCTAAAAATGCTCTACCAGGCTGAATATGAATTTGGCGAGGCATCCTAAAAATTCCGAATTAGCAAGGGCGGCCAGCTGCCACCCCTACCGAATATGGAAGAAAATGCTTCTTGTAGCTCGCGTGCGTCTACACACATTATGTGCGCGTGCATTGACTAAGCCCCTCTCCCCATGCCGGCATATTGATCCATTATTTAACGTAAAGCAATGGATGAACAAATATATCTTATGCAATTCATCACTAACAACTCTATGGAAAAAGTTAATTTCAGAACCCAAATTTTAAGCCGGCACCTCCAAAACCACCGCTATGCAACCAACGCCACAGTTTCCGCCTCACCATGCGTCAGCTACGTGCCACCGGAAGTTTCCGAACAACCCTTTTCGTTCGACGTGACTTCAATGAGGAAACTGATGGATGGGCACAATTTGGGTGACAGGGACTGGCTTTTTAATCTCATGGTACAGAGTGAACTTTTCAATCCAAGGCTAAGGGGTGGCAAAGTATTTGTGGCGCCGGATTATAATCACTCCATGGAGCAGCAAAGAGAGATGACTATGAAGAGAATTGAGTATTTACTGGATCGTGGGGTGTTCAAAGGGTGGTTGACAGGTAAAGGGCCTGAAGCTGAGATGAAAAAGTTTGCTCTTTTGGAGGTTATTGAGATTTTTGATTACGCTCTTGCTATCAAGATTGGTGTGCACTTCTTATTGTGGTATGTTTGATGGTATTTTTGTGGTTTATAAATGTCATTTTGACGAGTTAAATTAGGAGAATGTACAATTTTGACAGCTTGAGGTACTTGCATTTTGAAGTTGTAGTTGTACCATACGCCTCCGGCCTCAGTCACAGTTTCTTTTTTTGGAGAATTCTTCGTGGTGGAGCAAATAGTAGGACCTGACTAGTAAAATTATTTTCTTGTGGCACAAATTTTGTAATTTTTACCTCTTCTATCCATCTTTTAACTGAGCTCATGTTTAATAAGTGGATGGTTGAGTTTCTTGAGTCGGATTTTGAGAGCGTATCTGAAACTAGTTGGATTGGAGTTCTCTTTAGATTGTGCTTTAAGTTATTTAAATCAGTAGTAAGTTAACTGCTTCCTTGTGACTATTCCAGGGGTGGTGCAATTCAGTGTTTTGGCACAAAGCGACATCACGATGAGTGGTTGAGTGCGACAGAAAACTACTTGATTAAAGGATGCTTTGCCATGACAGAATTGGGGCATGGAAGCAATGTATGTAAAGAGTGTTATTGATTAGGAATATGGCCTGTCAACAGAATTATCCTCTATTTTTACTTCTTACCAACGCATTTTGAGTCAATTTTTCCAGGTTCAAGGCATTGAAACAACAGCAACTTATGAGGCAAACACGGAAGAGTTTGTAATCAACACTCCATTTGAATCAGCTCAAAAGTACTGGATTGGTGCTGCAGCTAACGTAATCATTCAATCCAAACTACTGATTTCCAGTCGTTTTTGACATTTAATATTTTATTTTACTTAACTAATATCATGCTCTCCCTTGAATGTCTCATAGCATGCAACACATGCAGTAGTTTTCTCTCAGCTGAATATTGACGGAAATAATCAAGGCGTACATACTTTTATCACCCAGATCAGAGATGAAAATGGGAATATCTGTCCCAATATTCGGATTGCTGATTGTGGTCATAAGATTGGTTTAAATGGCATTGACAATGGTCGAATCTGGTATAGATGATTCTCTTTTGTGGCTACGTGAACCATAAATTTTACGTTATCTGGTAAATTAGTGTGGTCTGATGGCTTCATCGTTTTATATTTGCCAGGTTTGACAATCTTCACATTCCTAGAGAGAATTTATTGAACTCAGTTGCTGATGTTTCTCCCGATGGAAAATATTTGAGTGCAATAAAGGACCCAGACCAGGTATGATGCTTCTTTTTTTAACCTTTATTAATGATACTGCAATTGTTCACCTTATTATTTTTCTCTATCAAGGGTCATATGCTTTTATGTCTTGCTACATTTTCTTTTTTGTCAGGTGATAATTACTTACAACATGAGCATTAATTCGGCAATGATTAATAAACCTATAGAAAAGAAGACGGGAGATTTTTGAGAAATGTGTGGAAGCAAATTTATTCACAGCTTTTTATGAATCAATTTCTTGCTTGCTTCCTTTCAATCAATTCTACATTAACTTTCTATTAAGTGGAATTTCACTTGCTTTGATTTATCTTCAGAGATTTGCTGCATTCCTGGCTCCTTTGACATCTGGACGAGTTGCTATTGCAGTTAGTGCCGTGTACTCTGCGAAGGTGATTGTCTTAACATTTTTCCTATAATTTTAGGAGAGTGCAAATTGTGCAATATCCAACTACGATTACTCAAGTCTTAACTGATATCTTATCTTAATTTTCTCCCATCAGATTAGTTTAGCAATCGCCATTAGATATGCATTGACCAGGAGAGCATTTTCAATCACAGCAAATGGTCCTGAACTCCTTTTGCTTGATTACCCCAGCCATCAGCGCCGCCTCTTGCCTCTTCTAGCCAAGACGTAAGCTTCAGATATATGAAATAATTGGTGTGAGTGAAAAATTACGTGTGCTATTTCATGTATAAGTTTCCCAGCGTGTATTTGAGCTATGTGTATCTAATTTTGTCGTGCTGCATCCCATTGTCATATTTGAGATTCGGTTTCCTTATCCACAACTCAACCATCACTTACAGATAGTTGTCGTGTATCTTAAGCAAAATACAGGCTTTTCTGAAAGCGCCATTATCTTTCAAGCAATTTCCTACCGCAAGAGAAGATTTTACCTAATTCTCATCCTTCTTCCATTTTCCATGACTAATAATAAAGGTAGATGAGCAACTGCAGTTCACTCTATACTCCTTACGTTCACAATTATTTATTTCAACTTCAGCATGATATTTGAATTTGGCTGCACTATATGCTCTGTAGCTTTCTTATACTTATGATGTGAGATCCGCTAATTTTTATCAAAAATCAACTGCCGTATGTATATAATTATGCTTTTGTCAATTACAATTGACAATATTGTAAGACAAAAAAAAGCTGTTTTTGTCGCTGCAGGTATGCTATGAGCTTTGCTGGTAACTACTTGAAACTGTTGTACTTGAAGAGGAGTCCTCAACTGATCAAAACCATCCATGTTGTATCCAGTGCATTCAAGGCCACTCTGACTTGGCATAACCTGAGAACTCTTCAGGTAGCCATGTTCGTTATAGCTAAGCATTTTTTGAGTCGTTGATAAGCTTTCCTCCTTATATCGCAATATATGTGATACAGGAATGCCGTGAAGCCTGTGGCGGGCAAGGAATGAAGACAGAAAATCGAATTGGCCAACTGAAAGGTGAATATGATGCGCAGCCTACTTTCGAGGGTGATAACTATGTTCTTATGCAACAGGTATGGTTAACTGATCGCTGCATACAAATGGCATTAATGCAATAGACCCGATTGACATTGAAACATATGTTGTCTCCCCATGTGTGTGTTCATCAAGTTATTGGTTTTATATAGCTTTCAAATCTTTTTCTGTAGCTTCAGAATTTCATCAACAAGTTTGATGCAGGTTAGCAAGGCTCTGCTGGCAGAGTATGTGGCAGCCAAAATGAGAAATAAACCATTCAAAGAGTTGGGGTTAGAACATATGAACAGATCATGCCCAGTTATTCCTGCTCAGCTTATCAGTTCAACCCTGAGGAGCACTCAATTTCAGGTAATGATGAGTTTCTGCTTTATTCATTTCTTAGAAGAGTTTTTATGAATCTCATAGGGGATTCTAATGGTCTGTGACAGAATGATATCTTCTGCCTAAGAGAAAGAGATTTATTAAACCGCTTTGCTGCTGAGGTCTCGCAATATCAAGCACAGGGAGAAAGTAAAGAGTCTGCATTTGTTGTGGTAAGAACACTTCTCAATTATAAGCTTCAATGCTGGAGTCCCTCCAACCATCCCGGTTCTCTATGTCTCAAGCTCTTTGTTGATTACGTATATTGTATTCCTGCAGAGTTATCAGGTTGCTGAAGATTTGGGAAAAGCATTCTCGGACCGTGCAATTTTGCAGAGTGCTATAGAAGCAGAGAATAATGTGACAAACGCCTCCCTTAAGGTATGTGGAAACTTTTTCTTTCAATCTCTGCAAGGAGTTGGTATAATGGTCGAGGATCTAGCTCTTCACTTTCGAAGGTTCTCCCCCGCCTTCCCTTGGGCACTTGGAGCCAAGCTATTCAACCAATGCTGCCCACCCAACCCCAACCTCCACCCCCACCCCCAGAAAGACACAAAATAAATTAATATAAATCGCATGCTTTTCTCGGCCTATTTCACCAGAAATGAGAATCTTAAGTAGTAACATGGACAAACTGAAAGCTGTGGATTAACAGAAATTTACACATTTTTTTGCAGATAATATTGGGTCTTCTGAGATCGCTTTATGTGCTGGTCATGCTTGAAGAAGATGCTGCATTTCTCCGATACGGGTACTTATCAACAGACAATGCTGCTGCTGTGAGAAAAGAAGTCGCAAAACTCTGCAGTGAAATCAGACCACAAGCACTTGCCTTGGTTAGTTCTTTCGGTATACCAGATGCTTTCTTGAGTCCTATTGCCTTTGATTGGGTTGCGGCAAATTCTTGGTCCGCCGATGAGAACTAATTCTCTATAAACTGTATTGGTATATTATTTTAGTCCGTGAAACTCGTCTGGTGAAGGAAGTTAAGCAGGCAATAAATGCTTGAATTGGAAGAGAACTCGAAAGGAAGATAGAGCTAGAGAGTTCAGAAGCACTGAAAATTGTGTAGATTGTGTTTTATGTTTTCTTGTACGTAGCAATAAGTTGGTTGAGATGTTGTGAGTTTTAGTTTTCTTGTGACCATAACGTGTAATTGTATTTCGTTGGGTAAAACAGATGCTTCAATAAAAATAACATAAAAATGTCGCTGGAGTTGATATAATCTCTGCCTCTGAAATATCTTGTTCTTCTTGTCTGTTTTCTATCTTCATATTCGCCTAAAAACCAGTCAAATTCTGGAAAAGCATTCATGTTAACAAAATACCTGTGTTTGACCTTGTATGTTTAAAAAATAACGCTATTCATCTAGAGTGATGATGGTGATGATCTTTCAATCTCTATGTCAATGAAGAAACAGAACAGCGCTATATCATCGAACATTGTTCAAAGGATAACGCTATTCATCTATCATCAGGGTGATGATCTTCAGTTTGTGTCAATGAAGAAACAAAATAGCACTATATCATCACTAATGACATCATCGTCTTGCCGGCGATACAATGATAATAAATGATAGATTCTATTAAATGTAGAGACATCGAACCCATGTTACTGGACATATCTTCAATGTCATCTAGACATGATGATGGTCACAGTAACAACGATCGGAAATGGTTATTCAAAGAAAAATGCTTTCCAACTTTAATGAATAATAGGACAATTGCTTCATTGCGACACTGACCTCGATCAACACTAGTTTCTATGAATAACATTAGTCATGCTTAAAGAAAAACAGAAAATAATGTCTTTAATTTTGAAGGGCGTTTTGAAAATGACACTAAACTGGGACATTTATGCAATTGATAATTGGAAAAAGAGATCCTTTAACCAAAAAAAAAAAAATATTGAAATAGCAGTAGTACCAATAGGAGCCTACACAGTAGAGGAAGGCAAGGTAAATTGATTTAACATGTGGCCGTTTGGTAGAAATTAAAATCAGATTAAAATTAAAAAACTAACCATTATTGACTTTTATTAAACAAGTGAAACCCAATAACGACTATATTTTCAATTTTAATTGAATTTTAATCCCTACAGAACGGGGTCATAGTTTCTAGTAGTGGCGAAAATTCAATACATTTTTCATTGAAGTGAAAAACTTTAAAAAAAAATGAGAGTTCAACAGGAAGCACAATTTAAACTACAAGCCTAAATTTGAAATTATGGCAATCAAATATAAACTCATGCAAGGGACTTCTAAGGAGCTAATACTATGATAATACACACCGAAGCAGCTGCGGATGATGATGGCACGGACAAAAAAATGGCAAGTAATTGAGATCCGTTTCCCTTGATTTGGACAAATTTCTGTATTCCAATGAACTAAATCTTCAACTATAAGGATAAAGTTTTGGTTCAAACAAATGAACGATCCATGTAGTCGATGGTTTAATGGGAAAATCCCCGGCCACATGAACATTAGATCTCATTAGAATAATGGAGTTGCTTTTTTCCTAAACAGAGCAACAGCCAACTTTCTTTATCTCAGAAACATCATCTTTAGAGCCAACGTTAATGGTATGTCCCTTGGGTAAAGCCGCTGGATCATCACCGACCTCAAGAGCTTTCCTGCTGACGACATGATATATCTGACTAAGAACTTCTGTGAAGGCATTTTCCACATTCATAGATTCCAGAGCAGAGGTTTCCATGAAATACGTGTTTTCTCTTTCAGCAAATGCCTTTGCATCTTCTGTAGAAACAGCGCGCAAGTGACGCAAGTCTGCCTTATTTCCAACCAGCATGATAACAATGTTTGAATCCGTGTGATCCCTGAGTTCCTTTAACCACCTCTCCACATTTTCAAATGTAACATGACGCGTAACATCATACACAAGCAATGCACCAACAGCTCCTCGATAGTAGGCACTTGTGATTGCACGATATCTTCAGCAAAAAGCATCCATTAAGGTAAAAAATTCACAGCAGGAAATCAAACTTTGCTAGTTGAGCACAAATATTCAACTAAAAGATGTGTACTAAAACAAGTCAAAGAACTTGAGAAAATTAGAGGAATAAATGGAGTCCAGATTTTTTGAGGTTGGGGGAAGGGGCCGATATAATATCCATTTATAATCATACTACCGGACTCTAAACGTTAATATGCACCAACATCTCAAACCATGAAAAACACCTCAAGAAGCTAAAACCAACATCTCAAACCATGAAAAACAATCAAGGTAACAGATAAAGGTAAGCAGCCTCCAGAAAACTAATGGAGACAACAGTCCATGATTAGTTTTGCTATTAAATGAAAAATGCAAAGTGGTCAGCTAAAATTCTTAAGCATCCCTAAAACCTTGTCGTGATCAGCATTGCTAACTGATTTAATAACTAAAATAAACACTAAATGAAACAACCACTTCAAATTCAGGTGAGGTAAAACGCAAAAAATCTTAGATTTAATTGTTTAAAGATCAACTCAAAACTAAACCCTTCCATGAAAATAATTCATGTTCTTCTGTACGAGGCCGAGAGATCTGAACTCGAAAGTTTAAGATCTCACCCAATTGAATTCATCTATATAACTAAGAGCGGCTACAGAAAAAACAAACAGTTTAATTCCAAATCCCCAGATCTAACCCTGCAGCACTGGTCGAAGTAGGAATCCACATTTCATTCAACAAAAAACTCAATACAACCAGTTCACGTCAATTAACCCATAATACACTCAAACATCACCAACCCAGATCTCAAATTTCTGTACTGGATAAATCACTTCACTTAAAGAATCAATAAACCCAGATATCAATTATCCCGACAGGGCTTACGCATACATATACATATAGATTAATTTACATTTGAAAAATGGAATATGTACCGTTCTTGGCCAGCAGTGTCCCAAATCTGGGCTTTAACAACTTTATCATCGACGCGGATGCTTCGAGTGGCGAATTCAACGCCGATAGTTGACTTGGACTCCAAACTGAACTCGTTACGGGTGAATCTCGAAAGCAAATTCGATTTTCCAACACCAGAATCGCCGATTAGCACTACCTTGAACAAGTAATCATAATCATCGTCAGCTCTGTAAGCACCCATTTTCACTTGTGTATCAGTGTATGTATATACGTATATACACACACTATATAGGTCTCTATAAATCTAGGTTTTGCGTATAATATCACTGAATTATCTATGCTAAGCCCTGATCCTCTTCGTTAAAAAAATACATTATTTTCATCTTATTTTTAAACATAAATTCGTCGTTACAATAATATTACATGCAAATTTAAATTTTTTTATTTATTGATTACACATTCTCCGTCGAATTACTATTTCAAATACATTTTTGCCAAAAGGCTTAAACAGATTCTAAGTGAATGTTCCATGTGGTTTATTTTGGTGTACAATTTAGAGTTAATTATCACGATAGTCACTGAATTTTATCGAAAATTTACACCAGGTTACTGAACTTTAAAAACTACGTGATTAGTCGTTGAACTTTCGAAACTGCAACCACATGGTCCACATTCATCACTGAACTTTAAAATTCACATCATTCATCACTGAGTTTTGCAAAAAGTTTCTCACATGATCACTAAATCATGAGTGACCATGTGGGAAACTTTTTGCAAAGTTTAGTGACGAATTGGGTGATTTTTAAAGTTCAGTGATGGATGGAGTTGCAGTTTCGAAAGTTCGGTGACTAATCACGTAATTTTTAAAGTTCAGTGACCTGATGGAAATATTCGGTAAAGTTCAGTGACTAGGTAATTAACCATACAATTTACAAATTCAAAAAGTGTTGACGGAAAAGTGCGTTGTTTTCAAAAATTATTCAATCATGTGTTCATACAAGACATTATGTAAAAAATAATATAAAATAAAATGTATATGTAACGTGATGAATTGGAATAGAGGAAGGTTCAATTGAAGCCAAGATTTATACACTCGTTATGAAAGATGGCCTGGCCGATTATTATTCCTTTCTTTTTATCTTGGTTTATGTTATTTTTTGGGTCCCAAGAATAATTTTTTTTAAAAAAAAAAATTGTATTTCCAGTTTCAATTGTAATACTGGTACGTGTATAAATTTGGCTTTGCCTAATTTGTTTTGCATTTACAAACCTTGAATTTGTAAATAATTGGTGTACCACGTTGGGACTAAGACACAATCTAGACTCCAAACGAGTGATGTGGACAAAATCAATTTCATCTATATCCATTAAGTCGTTGTTTAGTAGAAATTAAAATTCAGATTTTGATTTAAATCAAATTTAATAACTAATTTTAACAATATAATTTATGGGATGAGATTCATAACTTTTCGACCACACATTTCATCATTTTTTAGCAAAATTTACTAAAAATCTAATTTTAATCACCGTCAAACAGGAACTTAGAATACTTCTTTATAATGTGTCTAGAGATTGCATCAATTGATAACACTCGACTAGTAACATCTTTTTTATGACATCTAATAATTACAGTACAACAAACCACATTATAATATGGTACGACTCATAATATTTGAACTATTTCTAGTTTTTATTTAATACATCTCGCTTTTCTATTAAAATTTTCATGTGCAATAAAAAAACTATCTATCTGTGTTTGATAATATGATTTTCAAATTTTTCAAGATTTATGTATTTCTTGGGTCTATGAAATTTCTTGTGATGAAATTATTAAAGCGACAAGGAAGTTCAAGTAGACATCAAACAGACAAAAAAAATAGCAATAAATTTTCTTCAAACAAGACATTTGACATTAAGGTTGAACTGTGAACTTATTAACTTGTTTCCAAATTCCCATATTAAAATGAATTCCTTAACTACAAATCTTGTATTTGTGAAACAATTCATTACTATATTTTTACATTGTGGCCATCTTTCCATGCTTTCTGTACAACAGTTTCTTCAATACTAGTTTTCTACTTATTCATATTTCTAAAGGCACTCTTTTCATTCTTTTCAAATAAAATGAAGTGTTCACAACATGTGATTTTTATTTATTTATATCCTCTTTATTGCATCAACTTTTGCATTGAAATCACATTAAAATACAGTTCTATCTTCTATATTTGAATCTCTTGATTTGATTTTTAAGATGCAAAGGGCTAACGGCACATCTGCATGTGCATCATGCAAGCATCAAAGAAAAAAGTGCACTGAAAAGTGCATATTGGCACTCTTCTTCCCCGTCGATAAAACTCGAGAATTCCAAGCAGTGCATAAAGTTTTTGGTGTGAGCAATGTAACGAAAATAGTCACGAATCTCAAGGAAGAAGATCGAAAACAAGCTGTAGATTCGCTCGTCTGGGAAGCCTTTTGCTGGCAAAAGGATCCAGTGCTCGGTCCTTACGGAGAATACAAAAGAGTTTGTGAGGAGTTAAGGTTGTACAAAAGTCAATACCAACAAATTTATCAAGTCCAAAATCAAGGGAATATAGTGTATAAAGCAGCAGCAGCACAAGGGCTAACGGGGTGGAACAATAACAAGTTTATGAGCTTAAATGACTCGGGAATAAATAACAACAACACCAACAACAATATCAACGTTAATAATAATTTTCTGAATAATGCTTATTCATATTCTTCACATCATATTCAAGAAACTGATAAACTAAGAGGAGAAATAGGCATTGATTCAGCTCTTATGCCTCAACAGTATTTGTCTAATGATTTTAACCAACAATACTTTGTTACAAGTATATAAATTAGTGCACGTTTAATGAACAGTACCAAACCGGGTTGGACGGTATGATTAACAATTTTAACTTGCTTTTTTTTTTTTTTT
>CAIGRQ010266487.1:0-15288 GCA_903798375.1 Fraxinus sp. D2006-0159 | reverse complement strand
ACATTAATTTTTAAACTGTTTTCTGCTAGCTGTTGCCAAAAATAAGTAAGACTCCGTTTGATAGGGTATATTTTCTACCCATTTTTCAACTTTTATAGTGTTTGATAGGCAAAATTTTTCAGAGAAAATATTTACCAACTTTCCAAATTTTTCATATTTTTGAGGAAAATAAATTCTTGATGTTTTGGTTGGTAAATATTTTTCAGATTTTTTTTTTTTTTGGTAATTGAAAAAAATTCTAGACACAATGGTAAATTTTTTTCACTTTTATTGACAATTTCCATTCAAAACAAAACCAAACGAATGGTATTCGGTACGATTATTTTTTTTTCAATTTTTTTTGGCAATTAGAACAAATTCTAGACCCAATGATAGAAAACATTATTATTTTAATGGACAATTTTCATAAAAAACGAAGTCAAACAGACACCAAACTTTCAATATTTTCCATGAAAAATTATATCAATCAAACACAATTAATTACAATTCTCAATAAAATAATTTCTAGACAATTTTTTTTCCTGTAAAATATTTTTTTTCCACCTATTTTTCACATTTACAATCAAACGGACCGTAAATAAATACGGATCACAATATTAAATTATGTCCTTATGATTTATAAATTATGTTCAGTTGAAATTCATAAAGCTTTAGAAACCACTAGACTGTTTTTTTTTTTCTTTTTAATTTTTAGAATTAAAAACTATTAGAAACCCTCTTTAATGCCTAATTTCATCGAATAAGCAATACGAAAAAATATTTTTAAAAAAAAACTGCATAATCCATATTTCATAATTACGTGAGTATATAAAATTAGTAATGGATAAACATGGTACGTACTAACAATTGAAATGCACTCTACTTTGATTTCCAGCAAAACCCGTCTGTATACATTTTATAAATGGATTTAAAAATTCAATCAAAATTAAACATTATAAACTAAAAATGTTCAAGAAATTTCTAGATGTAATGAATTCTCATATCATACTTAGCCCCTGTTTGATAGCCGCTATTTTGAGAAAATAGAGTTTTGAATAGTGATTTTTCGGAGAATGTATTGTTAACAAGTAGGATAAATTTTTGAATTTAAATGCAACATATTGTATAAATGTGTGGTTGAAATTAAGTACGAAAATTAGCAAGTTTTAAAATATTGGCTATGAAGCAAGGGCTAAATTTTGTAGTAATATACTCGGCAATTTAGAATAGTCGGTTAAAACTCAAGTTTGGAAACTTTTACAAGTTGGGATGAGGACTAAGTGAAACATGGTTATTGAATCATTTCAAGAGCCAAAAAATCAATATTAACTCGCAATTTAGAAATGCCATGGAGGACTTAGTTAAAATTATTATTGGTGGATCGACTAAAGAGTCAGAGAGTCGACAAAAATAAAAATAAAAAATGTATGGTTAAAAAGTAGTTTAGTGCGTTTGGTGCATATTAAAATGAGAGAATGTATTTTTTTGAAGTGATGTGATGAAGAATATGTGGTTGAAAAAGATGAAAAATATTATTTTATTGAAAAATGTATTGTTGAAAATGAGTAGAATAATGAGAATGAAAAAAACAATGTAAGCCAAACAGGGGAAAAATTTGAATTTATGCGCAAAATATTGTATAACCGTGTGGTTGAAATTAAGTACGAAAATTAACAAGATATTGGCTGTGAAACAAGGGCTAAGTTTTGTAGTAACATACTCAGCAGTTTAGAATAGTCGGTTAAAACTCAGAAGTTTGGAAACTTTTACAAGTTGGGATGAGGACTAAGTGAAACATGGTTATTGAATCGAGCCAAAAAAATCAATATTAACTCGCAATTTAGAAATGCCATGGAGGACTTAGTTAAAATTATTATTGGTGGATCGACTAAATAGTCAGAGAGTCGGCAAACAAAAAAATAAAAAAATAAAAATCAGAGAGCAACTATGTCAACAAAGCAGGTGGAACATAGGGAAAGAATGTTTATAGTTTGCATGAGCGGAAGGTGACTTGTGACTTTGATGGAGTAGATTGATCCTAGAATTGGTTCAATGCACAAAAATCCAGTCAAGCAATCGATAGACAATGATTAGGATAATATGGGTTTGGATATGAAAAGTGTAGTGTTTATGTCAGAACGAAATCGCCGCCTTTCTACTTGAGGAGAAGTGAATATGCTAAAGACATTTTCATATGTTCTTGAAGACGATGAAGAAACTTTAGATTTTCCAATTTTTGTGTACGATAATAAATTTACACAAGTCCCTTCAAGTAGCAAGTTTGAGAAAGACTAAGAACCGAAACGATATTATACTTGGTGTATGGTGAAAGAGAGACTGATTAGGACACACGAAGTGTAGATCTTTAGCTTATTGTTGTACTTACCATTTCAAAACGAGGTAGGATCTCTTTTTATTGTAATTTATTTTGTTTTGTTATTAGTAAAACATGTAAGCTAGAGTGGTTTAAGAAAAAAAGCAGCAGCTTGGTTAGAAGTGTAATATGCAATGATACAAAAATAGAGTTTACTTTAGTACCCTAGTCTGCACTGTACTCGATATTCTTAAAAGCGAATAAATGTTCTTAATCAACAAGTCAGAAAGAGGTAACATAGATCAATATTACCTAGCAGTGGCTACTCTAGTATGCTACCTTGCGATTGTTGCGATTACTGCAACACCGTCAATCTCCATGAACCTGTAACTTATTATCTTTCACAAGATTCTACAAACTTGTATAGATACATGGACCGTGCTACATGTACAATATTGGTTAACAACAATAATTGACAACATCCTGCTTGGCATTATAATATCCATCCATTTTAAAAAAACTATTTTTTATATCACATGGTAGGATTTTGATAACACATGTTTGTCAACCATTATTGTCAACCAATGTTGTACACTTAGACTTATTCTAGATTATTCTCTAAAATCTTGTTACGCGAACCATAATAACTTCATGCGACTGCATCAACTAACCAAGGTTAACAAGTCACACTTCCTCGCATTTGTGGGCACGTTCAATGTGGCAAGGTAGGACACAAAAGTCTTCTGTTGAACCATTTGAATTAAAAGCTTAATCAATTAGATATGACTACATATATATTACTTAAATATCGTATTAATCCCGTTCCATCACTTGTAGACGATATTTACTTATTTTTTTTGTCGAAGCTTAGCACGTGTACAGTTCATTTAAATAGGTGACAATGATATTTGAACAAAAATTTTCATTTGTTTCGATATTATGTTGAAATACTTAATTTAAAAAATTATGCAGCTAGATAAAACTACATATATATCATTTTAAAAAAAATATTTTATACATTTTTGGCCTATATTTTGATGATGCGCATCAAAGATATGATTTTATGCTGTTATCAAATTAAGGACGTGTTTGGTGTAGCTTTTAATCCGATTAAAATTGAAAATATAGTCGTTATTGGGTCTACTCGTCTAATAAAAGTCAACAATAATGACTAATTTTTCAATTTTAATTCGATTTTAATCTTTACTGAACACGCCCTAAACAAATATAAAAGCAACACAAGCATCTCGATCTTAATTGATCACAAAGCACTTTAATAATTGAACCATTAAAACAATTTTGTCACAATTTTTAAGGTTCATTATTTTTCACGTCATTAAAATTTCCTTAGTTAAAAGTAACTCGACCACACAAGATAAAATATAAGAGAGTAAAAAGTATTCGGTTAAATATCTCATTAAATATTATACTTATATATGTAAATCCAGCTTGTCAGCTCAGACGGTCTGTGACTTTGCCTGTAAAAAGCCTGAGTCGGCATGGCTAGCGGCTCAATCCGAGCCTCATTTTTTTATGATGGCTCAAGCCCAAGGGCCCGCCAGCGTGGTAGGCCAAAATGGCTTGTGTCCTGCTTCAACTGCTCCTAGCTACTTGCCTACACAAAATTGAAAAAAAAAATTAATGAGATATTTAACCGAGCTACAATCTTTGGCTTGTGAACCGACTTGACCCGACTGGTTTACATATCTAATTATACATTTCACCATGTTTTTCATTGACCGATATAATTCTTGCAACATATATGACGAACATAAAAGTTTCGTGACAGCAAAAACTAACAGTTATAAGTGTTACGTGTGAATATTTGTTATCCACGTCATCCACTCCATTTATTTTCTAACTATTGATGATGGAGTGATAGATGGCATAACATTTTGGTAAGTTCAATTGCTAATAAGATATATTAAAATTTAGTAGCTAATATGAACATTAAGGAAAGCATAGTGTTATTGGCGCATTTAACCCTACTATTAAAGAAGACCTTTATCACTATACCTTAAAAGAGCGAATACATTGATTGGACACGTGTCGTCATTTGTCATTTGTCATTTGTCATCGTCATAATTCAAATTTTTATTATGCTTTTTCACCATTCTTTCACACAACCATACTTTTTCCATTCCCATACAACTACGCGATACCTACCATTTTCAAATTTTTATTATGCTTTTTCACCATTCTTTCACACACCCATACTTTTTCCATTCCCATACACCTCCGCGATACCTACCATTCTTCTTTTTCACGTCCTCCAGAGCCGCTCTCTCCAACTGATGGTATACAAACTAAATTTAGAACTCGAATTTGTTATTGTGTTGGTCATTTCTATTTTTCCACTAACTTGCAACGCACGTTTTCCTCACTAGTGGAATTAAAAATCGTGTTAACATAGATATAACATTTGATGTCATTATGTTTCATTATTTTATTTCAAGACAAGTTACTAGACGAGGTTTTGTGAGCTAAATTTTAAACGTAAAAATAATCGAATAATCACCCTCAGATTCATCAAAAATAAAGCTTAATTTGCTTTGTCATTGTATTATGGTATACACGTGTGTATGTTTTTGATATTGTAATTTATTTTGGATTTGTACATCAAAATGGTATACAAACAATTACAAAAATTGATGTGAAGGGAAAAAATTGGAGGAAAAAGGTGATCGAGCTTAAATGACAAATGATAAAGTACCATATGACATTATGTAATCCTTTATATAAATCTTGATGTACATGTAGGAAGAATCAAGATTCATTTATTTACGGCATTTTCTCATTAATTTATTTTATAATTTGCTTCAAGATTATTTTCAACCACATATTCATACAATAAAATATTCTCAATGTACACCAAATTTTTTTTTTCTACTTTTTAACAACACATTCTATTAAAAAAACAATTCAATTTTTTTTTTTTTCAATTAATGAAAATCAAAGAGGCTCAACTGAGGATATCTGACGAATGGGAGCCCATGGGCTTTTCCAAAATGTGCAGCGCCCAATTTTATTTTGGAGAGATTCTAGCTCGTAGATTCCCCTCGTAGTCGTACCGTGATCTCACATTATCAAATTCATAACCCAACCCCCTCTCTCCCCTTCTTTCTCGATACGAGGGGAGGAACAACTCCAGAAAGGGAATGGTAAATTGATTCCAATTGTTATGTTTTTTTCTCTATGAATCTGTATTTATATGGTTCGATAGACTCTAAACTTGTTGTCTACGCTCTGTTTGATTTAGGGTTTTATTTTTTCTTCAGTCATATTTAGCATTCATATTTGTTCGTTTGGATCTGTGTTTATTCTTAGACCTATTTGTTATTTTATACCCGATTTAGTACCTTTTTGTTTGTGAAATTAACAAATAAAGAGGGATTGAAAAGTCAATTTTGGGGGAGGAAATTTTTCAGGGAACCATATCGAATTTCTGACTCCTCAGCTAACAGTTTCTCGGGAGTTACATTGATTTTTACGTAGTCTAAACCAATTCAGTTCTGCCTTACCATTGGGGGTCTTGTTACATCTGGACCAAGACTTTGAACAATACTATCTGGACGTCTTGGAACATCTTGACCAAGACTTGTAACAATACTATTGGGACTACTGCTGCGTATAAAGAATGGATGTTTTGGTCGTGAAATAGCGAATATATTGTACTCCACTAGTTTCCCACGTAGGGTATTCATAATGAAGGACAATACATTTGGGGCCCCTTTGGTTTTAATGAACATTTTTTTGTTCTTTTGGATTCAAAATATTTTGTTGGGTTCTTTAAAATATTTGGAAAGAATATACAATGAGAAGGTATAATTGTCCATTTAGTAAGAGTTGATCTGGCATTGTAGGAATTGCTCAGCATTGCTTCTGGTCTTGATTTGCTTGAAGCCCGGACAAAAGACACAAAAAGGGTAAAAATGAAATATATATGGGTTAGATTTTGTTAAATGGCGAAAAGATTTAGGATTGATTGCCAAAGACGTTCTGGATGCATGTTGTCGAGTTTGACCCATTCCTTTGTGACCTGATTCATGTTGATGCATTTTAGTTAAATGTAGGCAAACCGAGCTAGCATGCAGCCTGTAGCCTAAATTTACAGCTTAGTTGGCTTTAACTTTGTTATCAACCTATGTTTTATTTATATCAATTATTTTTGCCGTATTTCTCATACCCTTTTTTATGATATACTTCTACAGGTCAAAACTCTAATTTTTTTCTATTTTTTATTTCCTTTTGACTTCTATTATCCTTGCAAGGCGTAAACTATAGGTTATTATTCACTTCTCAAACACCCACTGCTTCATTTCCCTTGTTATCCGTTAGTTTCTCCCCATAATCTCTGCATCGTCATAAGCCTGTGGTATCCAATAACAGCTGCAACAAGTGGTGAAGATGGTTGTCTGAGGTATCAACGTTGAGAAACTAAATTTCCTAAACCTTGAAGTCCTTATCTCTCTAGATTTGTGAGTCCTGAAGATCAGGGTTGTCTCTGCTGCAAGGTTTTGATATTATGTTTTTCAGGTACTGATTCTCTTCTATTTTTATCTTAGGATTTTTTCTGCTATATTATCCCATTCAACAATTTGTATCCTTTTGTCTTTTTAGTATTTTGGATTTTCGTGTTGTTCATTAAGTTGTATTACTATTTCACTTTATACATGTAGTTGATTAAAATATTGTTGCTGAGGTTTCAAAATACAAGACCTGCTTGTAGCATCGTTTCTTCTATAAATTTGTAAACATCGTAATTAAAATCTTTTGGCGGAGATTATTTTTTGTTACTACAATCAAGATCCAAAATTTTTCCTATTAAAGATGTAACCTCCATTTAACTGGGCAAGTGGATCATGGGTCTTGATGCCCAAACCGAATGCCAAATATTAGCTTAGCTAAATATGTTCGTGGAACTATATACGGGTATTTTTGACGTTAGAATATATTACATGCTAATCCTGAATTTCCTTCAACGTCAAGAAAACTTCACTATACTAGCGTAACTTACAAGATAGTCATGTGGCATGCTTTTCCATGCTCCAAATCTGTAATTTGTACTCTAATGGCTGTGAACTCAATTTACAATCCAAGTGCTAATTTTTGTGAGATTTCAATCTAGAAAATGGTTTCAAGGTTGAGAGTTGAATTCAAACTTATACAACTCCTTCCCACTCTAACACCTCTCGCTCGCATGTGATGATTGACCCAAACCATAAATGATGACCAATATAACACATCAGATACATTTTAAAAGTAAATTCAGGCAAATGGTTTGAGAAAAACGAGTGTACTTGAAGAGAGCTCATAATACTATACACCTCTTGTGAATGTATAGTATTAGCCCCTGTTTGGTGGAGATTAAAACCAATTTTTTTTTTTTTTTTTATTTGTTCAGATTTTGATAAAATTTGATAAAATGTGTAGTTGAAAAGTTGTGGGTCCATAAAATATGTGGTTAAAATTAATTGTTGACTTTGACTTAGATTAATAGTTAGATTTTAATCTTTACCAAACATGGGCTTAGTATATTTATCGTAGTAAGAGAAATGATAATATCTTGATATACTCTTTATGCATTTCGTAAAACTAGTTCTAAGTATGAGATTCTTAAATAACTTGAACTTCATAGCTTACTTTCTATTCATAAATATTTCAAATCCCAAATGGTAGACAATTAGCTGGCCCATCAATACAAGTAATATTGTTTGCCAAAAAAGTCTTCCTTTCCACTCGAATCCCTCGATAATAATTCTATTGCTTTTCTAGAAGTGTCCTATTAAACTGTGTTAATAGATGCCCAAGGTGGATTAATCAGAAAACACAATTTTTAATGTTTTAATAATAACTAATTGGGCAGTTGGCTATTGCTAGGTAGCAAAGTAAATCAAAGTAAATAAGTATTGAGAATAAGGAGTGCATGCCTCACAAACGCGCACCACACTCAGCTGAGGCATGCACTTTCAAAAATTGTCTCATAATTAGTGTGTTGCCTTAGATGTTTTTTATTTGCCCTCCTTTGAGGCTGGCCTTAAAGTGGGCCTCAATTGGGATTCTTAAAGAATGAAAGTAGCAACATGTTCCATTAAACAATTTTTTCCTTTCGTTAATTTCACAAACGAAAGAGGATAATAAATTGGGTACAACATAAGAAAGCAGTCTACCGAAAACCATGCAGATCAAAATGCACAATCTGTGAATACCAATTTAACTGAAAAGTAAACCAAACTTAATTGAAAAGAGTGTTTATTCAATTTAGAGTCAACAAAACTGTTTATATACAGATTTAGAGGAAAAACTGACAAGTAAAATATCAATTTACCATTCCTTCTCTGGAGTAGTTCTTCTACAGGTATTGATACACAAAGAGATGACTTTGGTAAATTAGATTACAGTATGAAGGGAAGCTAGGAGCTAGTATTTCTCCAAAATTAACTTGGGCTGTTAATCATTTCTGAAAAACCCATGGGCACCTTATAGTTGATTTAAGAGGAAAAGTTGTGACCGTATCCAAAAATAGTACAAAATATTTCTTTCCGTAAAACCACGATAATCACAGCAAATAATGTCTTATTCTTAATATATTTAGAGGCAATTATATTAATTATTTTTGCACCGAAAACTTACATTGAATCGAGTTCTCAAAACCTCATCTAGTTTGTTGTCTTGCAACGAATTAGAAGCATGATAGTATAAAATGTTATATCTCGTACATTATCGGTACAATTTTAATTCCATGAAATGTCTTCTGTAATTCCATAAAATGTCTTCTTTTGTTAGTACATTATCAATCTTTTTAACTTGTGGCTGTGATTTGTGAGGTTACAACTGAAATTAAAGTATAAGGGTAGAAAAAAATTTGTATTTGAGTGAAGATAATTTCAAGGAAACCATATATATTACCTATCTGACATATGGCATGCACGGTTTCTGCATACGTTTTCTTCTCTTCTTGCTTGGTTGTTTTCTACCGAAAGTTAGTCGGTTTTACATTGAGCTATTTTATGTTTTTTTTATTAATTATCCAGCATTATGTGCCCGCCCAAGTTTACTCCTGTATTACTGCCAGTGCTATTGATACCTTCATATTGAAGTTTTAACTTAATTTTTTATCCAGTTTCTGGTGGCCAACATGATTCATCTTGGGTGCAAAGAAATTCAGATGAAAGTGGAGTCCAGGATAATGCTTCAAGATTCCTGTAACTGCTCCTGATATCTGATCAAAGGAGATATTTCTGAAGTAAATAATAAGAATAAGAAACAGTCAGCTTCATTAAGTGTACAATGGCCGAAATACATCCGAAGGCTAATAGGAAGTCTTTAAAGAATCCCGACCTCAAGAGAACAGCTTCAAATCTTAAGGATCTGCCTGCTAAGAAACAACCTCGGAAAGGAGAAAACCCTCTTCGAATTCCACCAGCTACAGAAATAACACCCGATTTTAAATGTATGGATTCATGGATCTGTAAAAATTCTGCCTGTCGAGCAACTCTTTCAATTGATGACACATTTTGCAAGAGGTGCTCTTGCTGCATCTGTCATTTATTTGATGACAACAAGGACCCAAGTCTTTGGCTGGAATGCACATCTGAATCTGGCCTGGAAGACTCCTGTGGCTTATCTTGCCACATTGAATGTGCCCTCCAACATGGGAAGGTGGGAGTTGTTAACCTCGGGCAGTTGATGCAGTTGGATGGAAGCTATTGTTGTGCTTCTTGTGGCAAAGTTTCAGGGATACTTGGGTAAGTTCTTTTTCAACATGATCATCATATTACACACCACCCTCTCTCCCATTTTGTGGCCTGTTCTAGCGAAAGCGATTTTAATATTTCCACTAGCATTGCACGCGAAACAAGTTTCAGAAGATACATAAATTAAAAATGAGCCACTTGTCTACTGTAGTCCTTTTATTTTTCTAAATTTTTAAATAATATTTAAATGTGGATTACTATACATCATTTAATAGAGAAGGACTTCTTTTGCTAAATGTTTAGAGTTTTGTTTTGTAATGATAACACTTTGCTACCTATGAGGGCATGGATATTCCCTCTTTATGCCACAGAATGTCTTCTGTTCTCTCTCTCTCTCTCTCTGTTTTTATTTTTCCTTATTTCCTTACCAGTTGTAGATTCTTACAAAAAAAATATAAATTGTAGGTTCATCAAGATCATCTATGTG
Organism: Fraxinus sp. D2006-0159; assembly: GCA_903798375.1. NCBI lineage: Eukaryota > Viridiplantae > Streptophyta > Magnoliopsida > Lamiales > Oleaceae > Fraxinus > Fraxinus sp. D2006-0159. The sequence goes on along the minus strand of CAIGRQ010266487.1, from coordinate 4,811 downwards.
GTAGTCTTTGTCATCATCATCGTAGGTGAATAGATAATTGCATTAAAAGGGAGCCTAACACAGTACATATTATAATGACCTGTACTTATAATATGTATACGAACATTTTAGTTTGTAACGAGTGTCATTGCCTTCATTGGCCTCAACAAGGATTTGTCTCTAATCATCATCACGATTGTCAATATTATGAGCTATAGCAACGAAAAGTTCTGAAATGCATGTTTTCTGGTCATTGTGTTCTTTAACAGCTAGGTAATATGCACTACTTTCCTTCAAGGATCTCAAAAGGGATTGACTAGTTTAACATTTTTCATGGATGTTTGTTTTCAGATATATTATGTGGTTTCCTACCTGATTTTGTTGTCTTTTCTCTCATTGTTTATAATGGTGGTCTTTCCACTTGTTCTGTAACTTTTGTTAATTGCTGCAGTAACATTTTTTATACAATAAACTTTTTCGGTATTTATGTAAGATCTTACTTGACATGGATTCTAGTATTATTTCTTTTAGGTAGCCAGATGACTTGGATAGAGTTCCATGCTATCTGACTTGGTTACAGTTACCATTAATTTGGACCTCATTTATTCTGGTTTTGTAGCTCACGAGTATATTTTGGCAGATACTGGAAGAAGCAGTTAACTGTGGCTAAGGAAGCTCGACGTGTAGATATCCTGTGTTATAGAATATTCTTGAGTTATAGGCTGCTGGATGGAACTTCCAGATTTGAAGAACTCCATGAATTTATTAAAGAAGCGAAAGCCAAGTTAGAAACGGAGGTGGGCCCATTGAATGGTGTTTCATCCAAAATGGGTCGGGGCATTGTCAGCAGGCTATCTGTAGCTGGTGATGTGCAGACAATCTGCTCCCTTGCCATTGAGAAAGTTGACGAATTGCTGGCCTCAAAATCTAGTGCTACCCTGAACTGCATTGGTACTACTTTCGATTTTACTTTTTCTGTATTTCAAATGAAGTTACCATGTAATAGGAGTAAACGTTTTCTGTTTGCTCCCTTGGCAGAGGATTCTCTTCCCGCAGCTTGCAAATTCCTCTTTGAGGAAGTAACATCATCTTCTGTTGTAGTTATATTGATAGACTTATCTACTGCTTCCTCTGATGATATTAAGGGCTATAAACTCTGGTATTGTAAGACGAGAGAAGAGACTCATGGAAAAGAGCCTGTCTGTGTCTTTCCAAGATCTCAGAGGAGGATTTGGATATCTAACCTGCAGCCTTGCACGGAGTATACCTTCCGAATTATATCCTACACAGAGGCTGGTGACTTTGGACACTCTGAGGCCAGGTGTTTTACAAAGAGTGTAGAGATAATTCACAAGAACTTTGAGTCTGTTTCAGTAAATTATCAGAAGGAGAATTCAGACAATGGAGGAAGCCCTAGTGCCAAAACAAAGCACATGACTGAAACAGACATCGAATTGGACTCTGGTTTTAAAGTTCGAGACCTCGGTAAGATCTTAAGGTTAGCTTGCATACAAGAACAGGGAGGTTTCAGGGGATTCTGTGGTTTAGATATTAACAAAGGTTGTCGAGTCTGTGATGCTAAGCCTGAAACTCTACAAGAAGATAGGTTGCCATCCTTTCGACGTGGGCTTGACCTAAATGTTGCTTCAGTTCCTGATCTGAATGAAGAGTTCACCCCTCCAGTCGAGTCGTCGAGAGATGATGAATGTGGTTTAGGGCAGGGTGTTGAAGCGGATGACGATGCTTTCTCTCATGATCTTCAGAGGAATGGTTTAGCAAGGTCACATGGCAGCGGTGACTCCCACAACTGGAATCATGGGAAAAATGGGGAAGTACCAGCTGTTGAGTCCCAGGTAGAAGCTGGCCTGAAGAGAACACGTATATGCAATGGAGAGATGCAGGATTCTGATAGCACTCTAACAAATGGATCACAATTGCAAGTCTACAATGGGCCAGGATCCTTGGATGAGAACTTCGAATACTGTGTAAAGATTATTCGTTGGCTCGAATGTGAGGGTCATATTAAACAGGAGTTTAGATTGAAGTTTCTCACATGGTTCAGCTTTAGGTCCACAGAGCAGGAACGTAGAGTAGTCAATACTTTTATACAAACTCTAATTGATGATCCAAGTAGTTTGGCAGGACAGTTGGTTGACTCCTTTTCAGATATTGTATCCAGCAAGACACCACGAAATGGTTTCTGTAGTGAGCTTTGGCATTAAATTATCTTCGTGGGAACAGAATAGTGCTACGTGGGAACCAGCAGTGCTATTGCCTTGATATTTATCATTCCTTCGATTTAATTATTGCTGATCATCTGATGGGCATGTGAAAACAGAATTCTCCTATTGACTTGAGATCTATCATTTATTTGGTAAATTATTGCTGATCATCCTGTTGGTTATTTGTAAAGGTATTTTTTCCGCAGGTCACTTCTGAAGTGATTCATTTTTTAAGCCAACAAGCCATACTAGAAGATGTGGATTTCTGCTTATGAAGATGGTTCCTGATTTCTTTTGCCAAGGAGTCCACAGAGGAAATGATGTTACACTATAGGAATCATTTCCGTTTTAAACTTATTTGCACTTGCCGTAGTAGAAAAATTTGAATTCTAGATTCCATTTAGATATTGTTGGTGTTGTTTCTTTCTATTAATGATCAGCAGTAGATGAATTACTTAGTTTTAGACATTTTCACTTAATTGTAACTGGTTCAGTAATATCACTCTCTTTTGGTCCTGCTTTATTCAGTAATATATTGCGTCTCCTGGCTGTAAAATTTGCAGCTGAAAACAGTTATTTCATGTGGTATATTTACCATATTGAATCAGTTCTGGTTTATATGTGAACCTGCTTCCTTTTACCGGTCTTCCATGGGTTATAACTGTTCTAGCCCCTGTTTGGTTTAGATAAAAATCAGACATTGGTTTAAAAGTTCACGAAATGTATTATTAAAATTGATTGTTGACTTTTATTTGGAGTTTTATTAACTTTCTTTGTTAACCAAATAGGGGGCCTAATGTAAAACAGTTCAGTACAACAATTCAAATTGGTACACTGGCCAGTTTGTTTTCTAGAGATGGGCTGGTTGGTCCTGTCCAATTTTAATGACTATGGATTAGTAGACTGCATGTTATACTTCTATGCTGGAGATATTATTTTAAACACTTGAAAATGACTGGAGATAACTTTATGAATTCACATTGTAGCATCAAAACGAACTCCGCGCTCTTGTTTGCCATCCTGGAACATATTGAGAGAGAGACACAGATCTTATGCCCTCGTTTCCTTGAGCAGCAACTACTGCCACCGAGGAGCTAAGCGGAACACCTGAAAATGGGCAACGGGCATTGTTGGCAGCACATCTTTCACGGGAAAGTATGCCGAGCTAAAGGTTATAATTCAAGTTGAGTTTTACGCAATAATTTTAGTTTCTTTAGATATTTTTATCGCAAAATATGAAGTAGATCAATGTTACCATGCACCTCTCTCCGAAGAGAGTCGAGAGAGCCATATTTTGGGTTTAGTTTTCAATAGAAATGATTGGAGATGACAATGGGGAGGGGCACCCTCGTCCCATTCCGCCCTGCCACGCCACTCCCCCATCCCACCACGTGCCCCGCCCCACTTTAGACGGGACATGGCGGGTTCGGGGCGCGGGCTTGCCCCGTTTCTTGCCCCATTTAATTTTTTATTTTTACAAAAAAAAATTGTTAATTTTTAATTTTTTTTATTCTTCACGGGACGGGTTTGGAGCGCTTCGGGGACAGCATCGGAGCGGGACAGATCGGGACGAATTTTTTTGCCATCACTAGAAATAATCTAATGCCCACAGTGGGAATGGGTAAATGCCTACCATGGTTATTAGATCAAAACTATAATTTTCAATTGGCACCGGTAGGAGTGAATGGAAAGTGTTCAATAATTTTTTAAAAATGGTATCTTTCTTTATATGGGTCAGCTACAAAGCTGAGCCTAATAAACCCTAGTAATAATAGGTTGATCATATATAGAAAAATAGATACCATATACATAAATCCAAGTCCATTTTATAAATGTGTACAATAGTTTTCTTCTTCTTTAGAAATCAGGTCTTTTAAGATGAATGGACCTCTACATTCTAGGCCAAACTCATCACTACACACGACTCCATAAAAATTAAGGTGCATTGTGAGAAGCCACTCAAGCAATTTGGAGCCTTTTCGAGAACAATAAAAAGTAAGTTAATGAAGCAAATAAGCACCAACAAAAAATTCTTCTGATCATCAACGATAAATATTGATGATTCAACCGTACTGTTAGTAACTGAGAATTTGTTCAGAGGGGCCTTATAGGCCCCTCACAAGGGGCTGGGTCCCAAATATTGCGCGAAACCCACCATGTGTGTTGTCTGTACAATATCTGTAAAAAAAATTCTGTACACCAAGGGGGGTTCCATTGGCATTCATTAGAGATTATCAGCGACAATGTTAGGATGTTGTGAGGAACTACGTATGGTATGGTATGGTATGATTATTCATGATTCTAATTAAAATCAATAGATATTTATTCATTTACATTCTCATCTTCGACATCATTCATAAAATTTTACTTGTTCTCAACATTTTTATTTTTTTTATAAGACGTCATAGATAAGTTAAAATATATTTTCTTCTTTTTTATAAAATATTACTTATTCTCAACATTTTTATTTTTTTATAAGTTGTGATAGATAAGTTAAAATACGTTTTTTTTTTATTTCTTTATAATATTATCGACTTGTAAGTTATTTTTTGACTTTTTTTTTTCTTTCCGATATAATTTCCAGTTAGAATTTAATTTTTATATTTTTAT
>CAIGRQ010266479.1:0-10658 GCA_903798375.1 Fraxinus sp. D2006-0159 | reverse complement strand
ATATTTGAAATTGCTGATGCTGTTTTGAATATTTAAAAGTCTAAATTATGCTAACAAATATGCAGCAAATGCCAAAATGAACATTCCTCTCTGTAGATATCTATCTACTTAAATCATATTCCAGGAAACAATTTTAGTAGTCAGAATCATCCGTTCGTTGAGACGCACTAAGACCATCTCCTCTTTGGCTGATACCCGATCGTTGAACTAACCGCTGTAATATCTGCACCACTTCGGACATTGGTGGCCGAAATTCTGGCTCAGACTAATATAAATCATCCAAAAAAAAAAAAGGTTGACAAGGTGTTTGATCAAATATAAGAGAGATCTGTGAAAAGAGACTGCATATGTCAACATGAAAACCATCTGAAAGGTGTAAAAAAATTGAAAAAGGTGTAGCTTCTCACCTGTACACAAAGAGCAACCGCATCAGCAAATTGAGAAAGAGACTTAGGAGGGTACAACCCATGCAATGCAGGATCGACTAGTTTTGCCAAGGCATCTATATCATGGAGCTGTGGTGAGGCCCACCGAACTAGAGATTGTTCATATCTTGGTTTTGAACTATGAATGAAAGAAGCAAGTAAACTGTTTCAGAAACAAGGACTAGTGAACCGCATGGTAACCAATATTGAAATTTTAAATCCAACACACCTATCGAAAGGCAATCGGCCTGTCAGCAACTCTAGCATTACCACCCCGAAGCTGTATACATCACTTTTTACAGTGTAAGCAGAGGGTTTTGTACATTCTGGTGCATTATATCCAGTTCCAAGGTTTTTCATTCTCTGAAGAACAATATCAAACTCGGGTAAGAAATAACAAAAGTCCCTCTGATATAAGGGCAACCTAGAAGATAGATTCTATAAGCATAACATCAATTGTTTGTTATCATACTTTCTTGGTTAATCTTATCTAATATACATTTTTTAATTATTTCAGTATGCAACAAGAGATTTACAGATGCAACTCACAAGGAGTAGGAACGCATGGTCTTTAAGGATCATAATGAGGCCCAATGCACACCTAGCCAAGTTTGGTAAACAGCCCTGTTTCTGGTCAACGGCGTCAGACCTTTCGTGATTTAGGGCAAATTTCATCATTTAGGGGTCAACTGACAGATTTATTATTTACCCAAAAATTTAGAAATTATTGTTAATTTTTGTAATTTCAAGATTTTGTTTCCTTAATTAGCTCATTAGATTTTTTTCACTGGATTATTCAAATTAACCAACTAGAACATATGACATATCATTATTGAATGAATTTTAAAAATTAGATTTTTATATATAGATTTTGATAATGGTTGAAAATTGATATCTTCTAGCCTCAAATTCTTCTGTATTTCCTCCCATTTCTCTCATTTTCTCTCTCTCCTCTTCCCTATTTCTCTTTTTGTGTTACTTTCTACTTCAATGAGTCCATTGATAGGAAGTGAAAAGAGATGTTCATGAAGTTGATGTATGAAGGAAAAGTGCACTAGTGATTGACTTTAATATGAAATGCAAAATTGTATAGGAGCACACTGACTCCATCACAAGATCCATGATGTCTCCTGAAAGTTGTTGAGGATGAAAGGCTCTAAACCCTATAGAAAAATATATTCCAAGTGATTTTGAGCCAAAGGTCTTCACGGAAGGTGTTAGGTCTAAGTAAGACTTGATAAGTTCCGAGTCCAAAATCATTCAAGTCAGTTGTAATTGGGTTAAGGTTGAAGGGTGTCAAAAGGTTGGAGAAGTATGGCAGGAAAAACACTGAAATATTAAAACCACGTCTACCGCCTAAATTCACTCTCGAGCCTCATTAACAGAGAGAGATCGCTCATAGACCGCAAAGAAAGGAGCTCGAGTGCAATTAACAGAGAGAGCCCGCTCGTAGACTGCCCAAGCAGAAGCTTGAGCGGAGGCAATTTTGCCTGACCATCGCCCCACGCCAAAGGACCGCTCGAGCGATTTACGATGGAAGGAAACCCTAGTTTAGCCAATTTAAACTTTGAAACACGCTCAAACCACCTAAAACCGCAAAATGCAGTTTATATACAAGATTGACGGTCGTTTTTCAGTGTGTTGGAGAAAGAAAAACCTAGAGATCAATTAGGTTTTTGAAAAATCTTTCTTTTTATTTTTCTTCCACATTCACAAAAGAAAAACAAAATTAAAATCCTCTACTATACAGATTTTTGGGTTATGATGGAAGTGAGAGATAACTCGAATTCCAGTTGACTAAGAACAAGTTTGTTGTTGGAGAACCATGCGGGAAAAGAAGTCTAGAGGTTCTTGAGTAGGCGTCGGAGCACACATCCGAGGAGTTCTTCGGATAGTTATAAATTGAAAGTCAAAGTCTACTAAGTTTTAGTTGCACCTGGATCACATTTGTAAGTTAAACCTTTTCATAGTGGATCATTTGATGGCACCGTATGTCTGAAGTTTTTTCCACTTGAAGTTTAAGGGTTTTTCCTACATTAACAATACTTAGTATTATTTACTTTTGAGCATGTTATTTTACTTGCTTTATTGATTAGGTTGTTAATAATTCGTTATTTATATCTAAACATGTAATATCTACACTAGATAATTTGTGACTATTATAGATTATATTTGTTGATTTTAAATTCCGCGTATAACACACATTCACCCCTTAGGTGTTAAGTGAGTCAAATGATCAGTTTTTTAAGGTGAGGAGACTATGGAATATAATGTTGTATTTTCCTTGTGTTCGTGGATGAAATAAATTAGTTGAACATGATTTTGACGCAAGACGAGACTTTTATTTTTTATAAGTTGGTTTATAAGAACATCAACCAACAAACTTCAGAAGATAAACTACCGATGAAGACTTCAAAGTTGATCCAGCTGGAATTCAAAAATATATGATAATTTTAAATTGTCCACCAAGAAGATAAAGCGAACCATGATTACTATGAGCATGTCTCCCGAAGCCTGACATAATATTTCCTTTGGTTTTCTTTAGAAAGTTACGTAACAATAGAGGTAATGTTCTGTATCCCCTTCCTAAGTGCCATGATTTAATTTTACCATTAATAAATGGGTAAGGGTCCATGACAAGCCCTGAAAGAAACTAAGTGCTTTTTTAATTTGAAAACAGTTACGAGCACATTGGCTTAGCTTATGTCTTTCTCGCTCTTCTAGAGAGTAGCTATATATGTACTTTCTTTTTAGTAGCTATATATGTACTACTGTCAAGAAAAGCAAGAAAAAATAAAAAAAAATTGCTTCTTTTTCAGAAATAAGCCAAGTCAAACATGCTCATATTCTAGTCATTCTTAAAATATTTATTTTGCTTTTCAAGTTTCATTTATTTCACTGCTATCAATTTTGGTTCTGTATTTTCGTTGAGTCGGAAGAGACAGACAGAGAAATGGGAGTGACATCAGGCATCCTCTTCACAGTCTAACATAAATTATCATATGGAAGCAGAAAAAGTAGTAGTCAGCCACAAACTCAGAATGTCCTATCCAGGCTAACGACTGCCTTTCCATTTTTTGTGCCACTAAAACTAAAGTTGCCTTTGTGTGATGTTCAAGAAAATAAAAAAATGGATCGAGATCACAAAGTTTATACTAATCTTCTGCACACAAAACCAAACAAATTTATTGAGTATATTCAAATCCTCTGAACCTGGAATCTAATATCAAAATTTTGGCAACCTTTAGATAACATTAAACAACGCTATTTCTTCCCAAGATAATAACTAAATCAATGACAATACAGATGAAAATGTAAGAAATGGAGATAGAAGCATTAAAATCTAGAAAAACATATTATACATACCTCAAAAAATGTAGCCAAGCCGCAATCAGAGAGACGAGGATTCAGTTCAGTGTCGAGCAAAATATTGGAAGATTTTATGTTCTTGTGCACACATGATGGTGAGCAAACCTCATGCAGGTACCTAAATATATAAAAATGGTTGGAAGATCGTAAAGAAAAGCGGCAAATGAGATATAACTAAAGCATGAGCTACTGAAACTAATAGGCGGGCAATATATTATTGAAGTTAAAGTAATGAAAGAGAAGCAGTTCGATTTAAGTATCCATGGATGCTCAAAGTAGTCAAAGAAGTAGGTTAGTCACACAAATAATGATGTTGAGAGCTGAGAATGATTTCTGAATAATGCTTGTGTACATACAAAGTGATTCACAGCCTATTTATAGTGCTTACAGGTGAAAACGAGAAGAAAATATTCTATTCTACGCCTAGAATTACAATAATTGATCATCGGAACGAAAAGGAAACACTTCCCCAAGATTGAGCAAGTTTTATATTCCCATTTGCTTGAGATTATTTGGAATGATCAATCTGTAAGTCCCTTTCAGTATGATAACCAGCTATATTTCTATGTAAATATACGAGATTCTTGCATACCAGCTCACAATCCAATTTATCCTTGATGAAATGATGATCAACTTTAACGTGCTTAGTTCATTCACACTGAACTGGATTGTGAGGTACATTTATAATCAATTTTCTGTCAAGATATGGAATCATAGGACCTACCCAACTCACTCTAAGATCACTACCATTGAATTTTATCCAGAGAAATTTGCAGCCAGTGCACCTTGACCAAAAATAAGACTGACACTGCCCAAGAAATTGCACCAGAAAATCAAAATTTCGATGTGCATTGGCAATAACCTCTTCACAAGAAAAAGAATAAAAGTAAAGAATGGAGAAAACCTCCAAATCTAACAGAAGTCAACATATTTTTTGAATTGTGTGTAACCGTTGAGATTTGCATTGATGCAACATGTAATGACACCAACATTTAGGCTCCATTTGGATCTTCAATTTTAGTCAGGAAAATGAAACAAAAATAGGGTACAGACTGATTTCCATGATTATCCTCTCACCAAAAATAACAGCATATCCAAAATTATTTGAAGTATCTGTTTTGCTTATGCTTGACAACCATTTATCTCACGTTTTCCTCGGACAAAATCAAGTCGTATTTCCTTGGCATTCTATTCACACAAAATTCACAAATAAAAAAGTAAAATAAGGAAAACTAGATACTTTGACACACAGCACCACGTGGTACGAAAAGAATGGAATGCAAGTAAATTGCTGCAGAAAGAATAGTGTAAATGCGACTTACTCAACAGCATGGGCTGTTCCCAGGGCAATTCTGACTCTTGTGTTCCATGTAAGTGGTTTGCTGAAGTCATCTGACAGATGCAGAAATTCATGAAGCGAGCCATTTCTAAAGTACTCATAAACTAACATGTTCTGTCCCTGTTCTCTACAATAACCAACAAGTTCAGTAACATTAGGATGGCGAATCTTAGAGATGTTTGAAACAATATCTGCAAATCCTTCCCCTCGTTCCCCATGAAAAAGTGAGGAGTCTATCTTCTTCACTGCAAGAACCTGCCATAACAAGAAACAGAGATGTAACTGTTGATATGATATATTATAGATAAAAACTGAAGACTTCACAAAACATAAGTCCCAATTTACACCTCCTCAGGGTCTAATTGTAGCTGACTTCTATCGTGCATATCTTTAGAAGCAACAAATTCTCTTCAAGCTTGACTGAATTTCTTAACGAGTCAAGTTCAAAAATCTTCTATTAAACCAAGCTCAAGTGGCTTATATCTTCTACGTAATTTATTATTATTTGCGAATCAAGACAAGCTCCGGATAAGATCGATAAGTTGACAATGTTGAAACATATTTAAGCATCAAACTTCTTGTTTGACTGTTGAATCCATTTCAAACGGCAAGTAAAATAGGCTTTCAGCCCTTGTTTTTAGATTGAAACTGGATCTATGGAACCAACACGATGGTATTAACCTATTAATAAAGGCATGGCACTGGTAACACTAAAACTCATACTTCGACTTCAGATGACAATGACTACACAATGTGTTACAAGCATTTAAATTGACAATAAAAACAAAGGAATAGAATACTGTTTCATTCGTTGATGCAATTTTCTCAACCTTAGATAACTCTCCCTCTTTCCCACCCACAGCTCCCTCCTCGTTATGAACATATCACTGTGTGAAATGTTCATTCTTCATAGGACACAGGAATCAAAAAAATAACAAGAGGGTACACAAGAAAAAATATACTGTAATTTATATGCACTTAGAAAGGTATTGCTTACCTTCCCATCAGCATACTTTGCCCTATACACACGACCAATAGATCCCTCACCCAGAAGGCGACCTGTGGCAAAGTTACCAGTGGCAGTCTGCAAATCAGCCAAAGAGTAAGAGGCAATGGCGACTGAACTGCTCGTTTTTACATCCAAATTATTTGCAAATTCATTGTTGTTGAATGATTGGAGACGAGTTGGAGATGGAAGCTTGAGACTGATTGAAGGAGAAGCCTGTAAACCTTTTATTCTATTTGAGGAAGATGATTTGAATGATTTCAGTTCTGTCACCAGCAGAAAATGTTCCAGTAGCAATTCAGTATATATTGATCAACACTATAGACAAAATTATTTACAGTGATATAGAAAAGCATAGTACTGCAAAATTATTTTGGGAAGTATAGCATTATTATATTTCCGCTATGTCCGGGAGATAATGTCAGGAAGGTTTTCTGGATGACAGCATCTGCAATTTTTTCAGGAATGGAGTCACCAGAAAGGAAACTTGCCGGGAAAAAATGCACTTCATAAATAACACAAGCTAGTTTATTCAAGGACCTTCTGCATTACTCCCAATTTTGTGCAGGTTTGATGCTGCAATTAGCTACATTAAAACAGTCTAGTGCACAAGGATTAAGTCAACTAGAACTGTTTTGAAGCATGTATCCTAAGGATAAACTTCTCAGGCATGAGTTATTCAGAATTCAACACCAAATCCTGATCTTGGACTTACTAGGAAACACTAAATTTGATAATAGTATGTGACATTTAAGACATCTTAATAAATACATTTAATAAGGGATTATCAATAGCTGAAAGAACATGACCATTCATAATTAATGTTTGACCAACATGTAAGCCTCCCTGAATTTAGCAAACCCTCAATTCTAATATGTTGCACATGACAAATATATTTAGTTTTTCCATTCCTCTCAAAGATTGTAATACAAGATTAGCTTGGTACCATTGCATCTATGTTTCAATCTGAATTGATCATAATTGACATCATTCTAGTCACAGAGTTAATCCAGTCATCTTGTTGTATAACATGATTAGGCCTTTGCATATTATCAGACTTTGACGTGAGGGCTGCAGCTGGATTCTTTACCCTTAATTTTATTCATCCCTTTTTCTAATTGGAGAAGGAAAAAGATTGTCACACCAAATGTAAAGTTTACCTCTGAAGTCCTTGTGTGATTTAGCATGAAAATCACTAGATAACTCGCCAGATGAGAGTGGAGTGAAAGGCCTACGAGGGCTAAGCATATCATCTTCAATATAATGTGTTGGAGGTGGCTTAGATCTCCTTGAGAATAGATTAATCACAATCCCAAGGATAATCAGAAAACCCAGGACTATACCAGCAATTGCAACACCACTTAGACCAGACTTCTCATTCTCTTTATTCGACTGGCTAGCTCGAGTATCACTTTTCGTCCCTGGAGGAGGAGGAGGTGCAGGACCAGATGACCAAGAATTTCCACCAGTCCTTGGAAAAAGGATCAAAGTTAGGAACATAAAAACCATTAAACACTGTACTTGTAGCTGAATACTCACTTTATATTGTCAATGTTCTTCAATTCATTAGGAATCCAGCCAGTAAATTTATTATTTGCTACATTCCTGCAAGTAAAATTCTTGTATTAGGTTCTTCATCTCAAGAAGTTCAACATGAGAGCAAAAAATCAAATATATATCAAACAGCTGATGATTAATATTCCATTGCCGTTGCGTAAAAATCAAAGTTTAAAACATGCTTCTCCCAACTCCATGAGGTTAGATAAGTAGCATTACGGTTCCCTCGTTGATGGAAGAAATGGACCAGAAATTTGAACAATTAAATCCGCTTATGAACATTGATCTTTCAGCATAAGAATTCCAAATGCTTTCTGCATAGATATTAATTGATTTATGTATTTATCAGCTAGACATCCTTATGATCCACTTACATGAATACTGACAAACTGCTATGGAAATCCTTGAAAAACTAAATGTACTTCATTCCAGGTCGATGATATACAACAATTATATGATTAGGAGGTAATTTAAACTTAAAAGAGTCAATTTATAGACCTTCATCTCTTTCGGTATGAAGGTAAAGGGAACATCTCCATCTAAGCCTCAAGGCCCCCAAGAAATAGAAAACTATTTCATCTGTTTAGCCCAACCTTTAATGTGCATCCTTTAGTTGAAAAAAATACAAGCAAACAAGAAATTCATGGTTATGAAACCAATAAATTGGTATCAAAGACTTTGAGAACATCATGGTTTGTCCAGCAGGAGATCTGATCTGGGAAAAGGGCATGAAACATTGGGAGGGGAAGAGACACACATGTACAATCTTCGAAGCTTAGACCTTAGAAAGAAATTAGCACATTCACTCTTTAACCTATAAACAAACAGACTTGATGGAGTCAGTGTTTCCTCCAGCATGCTTCAAGTGTCATGAGGCCTGTGGCTGGTGTTGTCTCATGGTTACGCACATCTTTTTTCATGCATCCATCCATCACTAACCTGCACATCTCCAGGTGTAGGTGTGTGTGTGTGGGGGTGTGGGTGTGGGTGCGTGTGTATAAACACACACACAGATACATATATACATATACACGCTCACACAATAGTACTTCACATTTAATGGAGAAAACCAGAATGCTTAAATTTAGAAACTCTTCTACATGATGTAGCATTTCAAATCCTTGTAGACCACGTTTCCCCTTTTAATGTGGAAATATAACTCCATTTATATGGTACCTTGGACCACCAAATTTTCCAAATGAGTTGACTAGAGAGTAATAGTGTGATGAGATTGTGTTAAAATGTGTTTTTTGCTCTTCCAAGAAACAATATCTCTACAAAAGCCATTTCAGGTCTTTATGATATGAGATTGAAAGGGAAACAATGAAAAAGATACTTCATAAAGGAATAAGAAGATCGAAAAAGAAAGTTAAATACTGCCCCATCTCAAACTATAACTGACTCTACGGCCATAAGATTACAGAAATATATACATCAAGGGAATCAAGATGCTTCTAAGGCAAGATCCTGTACAAAGTCCAGAAATTAATAAACCATGTGAAACAATATAATCTACCTTGTTGAATAGCGCATAAAGTAGACAAGTAAAATGTGTTGTATGAAAATTCGTTATATGCTAGAGCAACATATATCCCTCTAATTAGTGTGTACTTACAGATCATCAAGAGGCAGATTGGAGAGGACATTAATTGAACCAGTGAATTTGTTATTCTGCAAATACCTTCAAGACATAAAGAACCATCAGCACCACTAAACTCTCAAATCCGGTAAGTAGATGCACTAGTGCCTTACAGAGTGCTCAGGGTTGAGAGGTTCTTAAAACTCTGGGGCAAATCACCCGACAGTGAATTGGAGGAGAGATCCCTGGATGTAGCACCAAAAATTGGTCAATGAATATAATAAAGAATCAAAATATATATAGAGTCCAATGCATAGACATACAAAAAGTTCATATGAAATTTGTTTACCTGGTTTTCTTTATGAAATTAGAAGCCTACAAAGATGATCAACAGTTTTAGGTGGGTTGGGCAGTCTCAATGACTTACAGATTATCAACAGTTCTAGGTATTACTCCTTTTCAGGAGGAAATTTATCTACTTCGAGGATCAAGAGACAACCAGTTGATTTTAGTGCACAGGCAAAGGTCAGTGCTATGGATCAAGAGATACTTGAACTAAATTTGTCTAAAAATAATACTCTTACATTTGAAAAGAGTCAAGGGTAAAATCATGGTTTATTGTGATAAAGCAGCTACGACTATAGCACGCAATCCAGTTCGACACAAGTGGACAAAGCAGGTAGAGGTGATAGACATTTCGTTACAGAAAAGCTCGACCCCTGCAAATTTTACTCCATATGTTTTATCTTCATACAGCTGTTATGCTATCTTTCCTAAATGATGCAAATTCTCCATTCAATTCAAATAAGATTGTTCCATGAAATGAACTACTAGAAAGACTATTGTATTACATGTGCCCCATATTTATCAAAACATAAGATGATTCCCCAATTCAAGATCGCTCTAGCTATCCATCCTAATTCCATCCACGTTTCCTTTTCTGATTTTATAGCAGAAGGTCTCTAAAGGATGACGTACTTTTTTTGAGTGAAAAGGTAATAAGAGGGCACACTTTAGAGAGACACTATACAAAGGGTTGAAGTAATTAAATTGGAAATGATTGTGGGCTCCAGTATGTGATGAGAATGTATAGCAGGAGACAACAGTGAGGTTGAAGCGAGTAAAGGCAGAGAAGGGATTGGAACAGCATTAGTGTAGGGTTATTCTCTATATCGCTTTCGTTTAAAAATATTGGAGATAGATTCGAATGGATGTTTACATGAGTTTATGGGCTAATGCTGATAAGAGTAGAAGGGGCTTGTGGGATGAGTTGGTTGGTATGATGACTTGGTGGAATCTCTCAACGTGTATTGAGAGTGATTTTAATGTGGTTCGATTTCCAACTGAAATGTCTAGTGGTGGGAGACTAACAGGGGCTATGGA
>CAIGRQ010266473.1:0-10811 GCA_903798375.1 Fraxinus sp. D2006-0159 | reverse complement strand
TTTTTACTAAGTTGCTTCAATTTCTGGCTTATTCAGAACTAATGGAGGTTTCCTCGTATATTATTTTAGCTCCATGTGTCAATGATCCCGGTGCAGGCAGCGGATGTTGAGAGCATACTTCACAAGAAGATGCAGAATTCTAGTTCATCGTATGGTGGCCTGCAAACTATAAGATGCATCAGTTGGTTCTTCAGTTTCCCATGCAAAATACTTTCCAGGGAAACAATCCAAGCACCTTCGACTGTACCTTCCTCTGCATTTATTTAAGCGCGAAAAATATAATAAAAGCATCTCCATCTAATGTTTGAATTGAACAAAGAATTGGATGGAATGAAATATAGGAACTCAAGACTTCTGCAGAGTAAGAATTAAAATTATACTTAAAAACGGAATCACATCTGAATATGGAAATAAAATATTGATTATGTTGAATCGCTCATGTAACAGATGTTCTAAATATGTAACATGTCACCTTGACGGGGTTCTGTTAGCTTGCATTGGATAGGGTTTTCTAAACATGATTCATCTCGACTTGTGTAACACAATTTTTTTGACGAGCGCCCCTTCTACTTAGATTTTTGACAAATGTATTTGAAAAAAAAATTCAACCATTAATTTAACGAATCAGTGGACTCAATGGATGTGAAGGTGTAGATGCTTTCGATAGAAATTGAGTGCGTGTTTGGACGCACTTAAAATCACAATTTGGACCGTTGATAATTAAAGTTTGGACCGTTACTTTTCACAAAAATCATACTTTTTGCAGAATATCTGACATATCGGTCGCAGTTTTGGACAAATTTATGGTAGAATGACCATTTTACCCAAGCTCTTTAATTCATGTTTGCATGATAGAAACCCATTTTAGGTACTTTATTTTTAAACAGTCAAATTTTGCTGCTACACTGGGAACCATTTTGTAGGCAGCAACGGTCAATTAATTGCTCAAAGCTGTGCCAGACAAGCCCTGATCTTGGAGGGATAAGCTTCCTGCAAAATTTGATGATTATCGTATTATGTTAAAGTTATTTTTTCATATCACATGCTTTTGTGTTTAGTAATTCTGAAATACGTACGGGTGAATCATGTTTTCATTTATATGTATTTTACTCTGTTAGATCTATGATGTCTATGTGACAATGTTGATGAAATTATTGGATAAATGACATGGTAGCTGTGTAGTGGTGGAGGAGATGGTTGTGGATAGGGGATGGGGTGGAATAGGGTGGCAAATTTTCTTTTTTATATTCGTTTTTTTTTTGTTTATGGTTTGATGAATGTTTTATCTTTCTTTTTTCAATATTTTAATAAAGATAAGCTAGTCAAAGGAATTGATTAACAGAAAATTTGATATTCAATTGGTAGAATAATTTTAAATTTCCAAAGTTTGAGGCATAGGTAAAAATAAATAAATAAAATAAAGTTTGGGGATGAATTTGTAAATGATATCAACGATGAGGACCCAGATATATTATACCCGTATATAAACGTCACTCTAACGTGCTCGTCACTCACTTTCAATAGAACAACTCTCGCAAATTCATAACCTCGTATCCCTCACGCTCTCCTGTACTGCCATCGCCACCGCTGCTTTTCGCCGCCGGAATCTTTCCTTCAATTCGAGGTACGTATATCACGCCGATCACCGTTCACTGTTTAATCTTGTATAAATTTAAATGAATGTGTGCAGCTCCTGTGTCGGGTTATCTAAATTTAGCTTTTGAACCAGAGTTCTGTTTGATTTGCATGTTCTTCTCTTACCGTTGAAAACGAAACGAAAAGAAGATTTTGATTTTCTTTTTTAATTTTCTGGTTCTGATATATGAATTATTTGTTTGTGAATTTCGGTTTTTGTGTCACTTTAAGGAGTTTGGTTTCCTGAATATTTTGTGCATCTCTTTTAATTTCCAAATAATTCTTCTTTTTTATATAAGCAATTTTATATTCTACTATCAGCTGTCCATGCTTTTCTTTGTAATTTATTAGTAATTTTTTTCCTTCTATTTTCAACTATATATTTCTAGGGCCTGTATATCTTGACAGCACTTAAATGTTTTTGGAGGGTTTGTTATTATGCTTTCACGGGCCTATACTGGGAAATTTTGATAGACTATCGTATTTGATTTTGTGGTAAAACGGAAAAGATTGCAATTGTTTCCAAGGTGTCCAATTTTCAATTATTCCATGCTTATCAAGTAAAGTCAAGGAATTTAAGATAATGTAGAAACTAATAGAGACTGTTATTATTCATTCAAGGTGAGATTGCATATTTTTTTGCTTGAGGGCCTCCTTTACTTTAACGTTGGCTGCAAAATTGCATGTGATGTGATAGAGCAATTTATAGTTGTGTTGCTTATGTTTTTTTTTCTTTTTGTGAGTTAACTTAAATTTTTAATCTCTAATTACACAAAATAATAATTGAACTGTCATTCTTCCAAATTTTAGAATCAGCATTATTGGAGGTCTTTCAAGGTAAATTAGTTATGATCGGGATCTGGTTATTATGTTACTGAAACTTATCGTGTATGTAATCATTCTTTCTGTTTCAGTATTATGTACATGTGTAACATAGAGGCTCAAGGCCTGGTTCAAGTTGTAAGAGCGAAGTCTAGATTGGCCAATGGACTGGATTCGAGCCTCCTTTGGGGGTGGTGGTAGGGTTGAAATTAATTGATCGCCTTTTAATAAAAGAAACCATTAAGTGTAGACACTTTCGGGAGCTTGCCCCCTTTCTGCATCTACAATCACACATGACATGACATGGACATTCCATGGACGCATACCTAACATGTGAAAACACACCCAACAAATAATTAAAAGAGAAAAATAATAAATAAACTTGTCTTAGGCCTTCAACACGGACACCGCACATATAAAACAAAGATCAGATGTCATTGATATTAACATATTATGTGCAATGTAAGATTTCAATGTTGATGAAAAGTTGAATGATGTTTTGATTTAACTTATTAGATTTTCCATCATATCTGTTGAATTATGAGCTTGACGATGCAATTTAGAATATACAGAGTATAATATTGGAAACTTTATCACTTGTTTGCTTCTTCTCAAGAAAGAAGAATCAACATGCCTTTTCTACATTGCAATCATTAATTATCGCTACACTCCTATCAAATATATATTTAGTTATTATATTAATTGACATGAGCCTTCTTGTTTTCCTATATTTTTCGAGAACTGTCATATTCTGTAATTTGTCATATTTGTGTTGACAAAACCGTATTTCTGCGACATAGATATGAAATAGAATAGTTACCAACTTTGACTCGTCTCTTATTTATGAGATTGTTTGATGGTGGTGGTTTTAAATTCAGAACTTACCGAAGAAAAGAAAAACACAGATGCACATACTCTAGAATAAAACTTTACAATTTTCATCTTTTTTGAAATAGGAACTCCAATGAGATTTGCTGCATTCAATATTCCTCTTGTGCTAATATGATGTTCTATTCATTCTAATGATATCATTCCTTGCAATAGTGGAAGGTCTTAGTTAAAATGCTTTCAGATTCAGTAAGCGCTTATACCGTTCAGTGTGCCATCTGCTTAAAATGGAGGTTCATTCCTACCAAGCAGAAATATGAGCAGATTCGAGAAACTATAGTGGAACTGCCTTTCTGTTGTGAAACGGCTCGTGAATGGCGGCCTGAAATAACATGTGATGATGAATCAGATCTTGTAAAAGATGGAAGTTGGCGTTGGGCAATAGACAAGCCCAGTATTCCTAAACCTCCTCATGGCTGGCAACGGATTTTACGAATCAGAGCTGAAGGAGGCAAAAGATTTTCTGATGTGTATGTTTGCAATTCAGTTATAATTACTTTTAAGGCTTTATGCAATGAAAATGTCATTTTGACTTTAATTGAGTGGACTCATTTTTCTTCATAGGTACTACGTTGCTCCATCGGGTGAGAGATTTCGATCAATGGTGAAAATTCAGAGGTAAAATTCATCTCTTGATGGTCATAAACAGTTGCATATGTTTTTATAACTTGTTGTAAGATACATGAATAATTTCTGGAGGATCCGTATCTTAGATTTCAGAATCTTTTATTTGTTCTAGTTATTTTGAATGTTATCTGATGTTTCCCTTTTCCAGTTTCCTGAATGATCATCCAGAATATCAGGGTGTAACAGAGTCACAGTTCTCATTCCTAAATCCAACACCAATGGAGGAAAATTATGTGCGAAAACGTCGTGCTACACCTGCTGCTTCACATAAGATGAGTGGCGCTTTGGTACAAGGTCTGAAGTTTGATGCTTGCTTACTAAGATTTCTAACTAATATTTTCTTTTCTATTAGGTCTTTATGGTTAAACATATTTCCTTATCTATTCTCTGCCACGTTTTGTTTCTGTGCCCATGTTATTTCAAATTCCAGTACCAATGGAGGAAAATTACAAGCGAAAGCATCGTGCTACTTCTACTGCTTCACCTGAAATGAGTGGTGCTTTAGTACCAGGTTTGAAATTTGATTTTTACTTGCTAAGATTTATAACTGGTCGCATTTTATTTTATATTAGGTTTTTATGTTAAAAAAACATATTTTTCATATTTATTCTCTGCCACATTTTGATTCATACATAGTCAGATGATAGTTAAGCTAGATTGAAATAATTTTTATGTTAGTTGCTGCCACTCCCATATCTTGGGGTGCTCTGGACCAGATGACAGACATATACTTTGGGGAGGAAGGTAACTCTACTTCAGAGGTTGAGGCAGAGGCACCAGCTGAAAGTTCAGGTATTTTCGTTATTTGCCAGAACTCATGAACTGTTTCTATTGTCCAGTGACACGTCTAGCCTTCTTGTTTTACTTCACTTTAGAGTGTTGCCTGCCTTCCTTCACCAGTTTACTGTTTGCTCCTCTTTTCTGTGTGACGTGAAACCTGAAGTGGCATCTGAAATGTAAGGAGTGTGCATATCTATTTATTCACTCCAACCATGACATAGAAAATGGATATGTTTCACGTTTAAGGTTATCTTGTCATCTATTTATTACCCATATATTAGTTTTGGAAGCATATATTTATCGGAATATGTCTACCTTACAATGGTTAATAGTTAGTTTACAGTTTCGCTTTGTTTCTTTTACTATAAAAGTGCGCCAGTCGGAATAATTAATGAGTCTTCATTCCGGGATTTTTTTCTATTATATGCCATAAACAATATAAAAATCGAATTTATATGCAAAAGAAAAAGTTTTACTGCATGATGCTTGCTAAAGTTAAGATTATTAGACTTACCAAAGCCCACTGTAGAATAGAGACCTTAGGCCCAGTAAACTTGCACCGGTAAATTTTCCGTAAACGACTTTATATTTTGTATAGACATATTTAGAAATGCAAATAAAGATTTCTTGATGTGCTTCCTTTTACTTGTGGTGACAGTATTGCATATATGGCATCATTGGTAAAAAATAAGCTAAAATTTTGTTTTCGTGTCCAACCCAGTATACTTTAAAGAAGCACTTGGGATATCAGGAATGTCATCTGTAATGCTACTTGTTCTATTTAAGCGAAGCATCTCTGAATTGGAAATTTACTCAATATGATAATCTAACTAGTGTGCATGATATAAATTTAATCCAGCAATTTTTCTTAGGAACCGGGCTTAGCGTACAGAAAAAACATATAGACAGAATACACACAATAGGTGGGACCCATTTTTTTGACAATAATTAATTCACATGATGCCCACCCCCATGTGAGTATCTATAATTTTCTGTACAAACAGAATTTTCCTTTTTCTTAGTGCTTAGTTGATGCTCAGACATAGACTAGACAGATTAATTGCTAGGATTGAGGTTTGATCTTCAGATCTTTCAACTTGAACTGTGCATTGAGCGTCTCAAACGTATTAGAAATGTGACTTTAGACTAAGATGTGCAGCTGCATTTACATTTTGAGCACTTTTTCCATGTACTGTTAGAGCTTTACTTTTTCCCGAGTTGCTTTAATATCTGGAATTATTCAGAGCTAATGGAGGTTTCCTCGTTCATTTTTTCAGGTCCGGGTGTCAATGATCCGAGTGCAGGAAGCGGATGTTGAGATAGTACTTCACAATAAGATGTAGAATAGTATAGTCAGTAGATTATAAGATGCATCAGTTGGTTCTTTAGTTCTCTATTCAAAATACTTTTCAAGGAAACTACAGCAGTATTTATCCTTTAGGCATAAGGGCTCCATTCGAGTCTCTGCTACTGCTTGTATTTTGTGCCTTTGTCTGCGTTTATTTATGCACGAAAAAAGAGAAAAGCAGCTTCATCTAATATATGAAGAAAAATAAATCTTAGAAAATCATACCTCAATAAAAATAAGCTAATCAAGAAGTGCCATTTTAGAAAGTAGAAATCCATTGAAACTTCCTAAAGCCATAGATCCGAATAGAAAATATTAATTTTGTCGAGTCATTCTATTTTAATAGAATTTTTAAATTTGTATCACGCAGCTTGATGAAGTCAATGTCAGCTTGCATTTAGGAATTGTTCTACGGAAGTGAGTTTGGCAATGATTTTTTTTTTTTTTTGGGCATTTCCCGGTACATTAAAATTGTACAAATGCATTCAGGTATCTTATATTATATAATATGATGGCATGTTGGTTTTCAGATAACGAACACCAGTATCCATGAATTTGCCTAGTGTTTATACATATGAAATACAACTAACTGGAAATAGACTAAACTGTTTTATTGAGGGACCAATTGTTTAAAAGTATTTTTAACTCTGCAAAATTTGGGAAGTGGGAGGGGGGTGTGCTTATCCTTTTTGGAGTTGAGGAGAACTACAGTAGCTGCTGAGATATTCGAATGGAGACAACTTCGCCATCTTTTCCAGCCTTCATAGCTTGGTATTTGATGTGAAGACCTGCTTCCGAAAGTAAAATAAATATATGAACAATTAAAAAAATATATAAGATGCACGCTGAAGTCTGAACGTATTTTCAATTCAGTATAACTACCCAAACGATTTGCACAAAATTTAGCAAGGATAATGGTGCAGTTCAACATAATCTACGCACGATTATGGAAGGAAAAAAATGTTAAAATTCCTGTTTGTAGTTCCACTGTTGCATATAATCATGCCCAATTGACTCGTTTAGCTCACTCATGACCATGGAGGGAACAAAGAAAAGTCTATACTTGAGGGAAGGAGTACCTTCATTTTCTTGTAAATTGGTTTTGACTGCTACTGCATGCAGAGTTATCATAGCTTTTGGTTGCCAGTCCTTTTGTTTCCCCACCCATGACTTAAGATCAAGAATATCTGGAAAATTATTGACAAATATTTTTAGATCTATTCACGCTGTCAGCTTAAGGTAATAACTCATTGTGATTCTTAATCAAAATTGGAATAGCTTTATAGGCATGTAACCCTAACACTAACGAAGTATGAAATATTAAGAGTATCTTTAGGAAATATACATTTATTGTTTGGATTTGACTACACAATGTGTTTTTATTGTTGGAGTATAGATCTATCAATGGATTAGAAAATTGGTTTGGAAAGTCAGAAAGAATACCAGAGGTTGATTGATCCTGGAGATGTTTCATATCGAAAATCCCACCTGACGCTCCATCAGCATGTTTGTTGATATCGTGGGATCCTAATGTCTCATAGTCCCAGCTCCCGTCCTGGTAGCTCTCATGCAGAAAGAGCTCAATATGCCTTGCATCTAAAGTCTGCATAGTTCCTGCATAGAAGGATATGACTTAAATCCAAATTCATCCAAACTATACAACATTCAAGGATGCAGCCATTTCATCCTGGTACACAAAAAATAAGGCTGCAGGAACTGACTATTCATGGGTAGTTGGACTTGAGTAGGATGATAAATCAGAGTTCCCTGAAAATTTTATATTCAGACCCCATATTAACCAAGTTTTTGAATCATGTAAAGCGTTTAGCCTATTGAAGCCCAGCTGGCTTCTTTGCTTAACTCATAGTTTCTGTTCATCATGTATTTGTTGCATATTTTGTTTATTCACTACTTTGTATCAACTAGAAATCATAAACTCCAGAGCTCGAAGAAAGTAAGACGGATAAATATATAACTTTCTTGTTGAAATTTCTATGAACAGAACACGCATGTGCTTACCATCGCAAGTATTCAGGTCACAAACAGGGCATCGTACGAGCTGCAAATCTGGAGACGTCATCAAGAGTTAGGGTGATTATAATTAATGAAAATATGTAAATGCTACGGAAAGTATTATCCGTAAAACAAGATAAAATTACTTAGTACCAGCAATCCAGATTCCGGCTTTGATATTATTTAACACGCAACAACCTTCCAACTCCAACATCTTCTCTATCTTGTCTTCCTTAGCAACTTTCAAAGGGCCAATCAGCCTCTCGGTCAGGAATGAAGAATGTGAATCAAATAAAAACGCTCCAATTCGCATCCAATCTAATCATTTAGTCAAAACAATGAATAAATCAATCTGAACATTATGGATAGTTTTCACACACAAAATTAGGGGGCTGAAACTGAATAGAGTAAAACAAGAAATCCCTGTAAAGAGTGAAGTTAATGATTCCTTTTAACATCCTTTCAGAATGCCCAGCTTGTAATTGAAGCAACTTGGAAATTTAGCAGTAGATCACAGACAATCAGAATGAAAAATATAAAATGAAATCTATGCTTATTGCGACATAAACTAAGATTCATACTCCAATCTTGTCATCTTTATGAATAGTCAGATGCAAGATCTAAATATGATGCATGAGACCCGAGACTTTTTACTGTAGTTGACGATGACAATTTCTAGATATGAAAACTGGAGCTCTCGGCTACTCACCAATATGCTTCTCCTGCTGACGGAACATGTAAGAGTGACATCCATCTGCAGAAATAAATCAATGACTCTAGTCAACATTAAAATACTATGTAACATTCCTAAATAAGGAATTGAATTATTGAGCAGGTGAAAAAAGATAAAGAAGATGAAATCTACCGAATGCTGTGGCATATAATTTGTTCCATTTGAAAGCAACTTTTCCCGGATCAGGGACTTGAAGATCACGTAAACAGGCATACTTCCATACACAGTCCTCCATCATGATAAGATTGAACCATTTGCAAGTTGTAGCAAGCATCACCAAAGATACCCCGTCCAAGAACTTGGCAATCTCAGTCCACACATCTTCTTCGTACCTTTTTCAGTTAATATGAACAGAAATACATTGAAAACAGCTGTAAACTTCATTGGAAATTGAACTATTTCGTCAAGCAGATTAAATAAGTCAAATTTCATTGTGGTTGTCAAGAAATTATTATTTCAAGCAAGGTTGAATTCAGAATCATGGATACAATATATATTGCCACAGCATATTTTGAGATGATATCTACTGTCAACAAAAATTTTAAGACATCAACAGAAAGAGTACTAAATTTATGAAGTGAAGCAGCTTAATCGTGCGCATAAAAAAACATACATAACAAGAGACCATTGATTTTCAAATCAGGGAAAAGAAAATTATTGATTTTAAAAAATTCTATCCAATTAGGCCATCAGATGAAGCTTTCAACTCTATTAAGTTAGATCGTGTTATTTCTCAAAAAAACCTGCAATTTCAGCTCACAAAATTTAAATTAAATCATCCTGGATTCTAGTCGAATGTTCAAAAACGTTCGCATCTTCTCCATTAACGCATAAAAACACACGCGTGAATGGGGAATTTCATTCAATTCTACACTCATTTTAACTCGGATAGAAGCAGAACACAGCTTCCCCGATCCAAAACGAAATCCGATTTTTTCCAAATTAAGCCTCATTTTCGACAATAAATTATCCTACTGGATCGCTCACATAAACATGAAATCCATTAACACGAGTAAATCTACATAAAATACGTAAGCACAAAATCTAAGGAATGCATATATGTATATACCAGCTGAAGAGGGAGTGAGGAGCGAGGAAGGAGAATCTCGGAGAGATACAACAGCACATCTTTTTGGTTGTTCGTGTTCGCATTTCAATTTTCAGTGAGAGTTTTCTTCGAGAGATTTGAAGTGTGAAGATTTGGAGTAGCTTTGATCCAACTGTGGGATTATTTATACACGCGGGAAGTTTAGGAATTCAAATATTGTGAAGTTGTTAACGGTGTTTATTCAGTTCTCCGTCCATTTAAATAGATATATTTTTATTTTTTTTTAGAAAACTCATGTAGAATTAGCCTTGGTTTGTTGGCCATTATTCAAAACACTTTTTTTAATATATTTATTTTTAATCACACATTCAAATAATAAAATATTTTGTATGTAAATTTAAAATTTTTTGCTACATTTTGAGCCACACATGCTCTTAAAAATCACTATTCGAAACATTTTTTTTTTCCAAATTATGATCATCAAACAGGTACTTACATGCTTTAAGGATTTGAATTTTTTCCGTTAGAAAAGACTTTTAAAAATTAAAATTATGTGTTTAAGGAAAAAAAAATGTAAATTTTTTTTTTTTGGGAAAAGTAATTTTTTCGAGAATGTAAGTGAAAAACTAAAAAAAAAAATTACAAATCCACCTTTAAAACTATTTTATTGGAAAAATATGTAAATATATAAATAAGTTTTAAAAAATCTCTACCAAAGAAAACTCATAATCCATGACTTTTAAAAAGTCCAAATCCAAAAATAACTTTAAGGCTATGTTTGATAGCCATCAATTTTCATGGAAAATGGAATTCAAATTCTATTTTCCAACTTTTGGCATGTTTGATACCATTTTTTTTCGATGGAATTGCTTTTCCTCCTTTTGGCCACACATGTGCCATTTCCCACTTTTCAATGA
>CAIGRQ010266460.1:0-12008 GCA_903798375.1 Fraxinus sp. D2006-0159 | reverse complement strand
TACATTGTTATTTGCTATAAGATTTATTTCGTTATATACAAAAACCCCCCAATCGTTATACGAAGCATAAATTGTTAAATTGCACACTCTTCGTGGGATCGACCCTTACTTCCACTATTACATTAGTTTTAGAGGTTTGAGGACTATTTTTGGGTGCCTACGACAGCACGCCAGGGGACAACATCAATAGAATAATCCATATTCAGATACTTACAACCCAAGTTGGAGGAAACACCCAAATTTCTCTTGGGCCCTGTTTGATATCCCCGATTTTCTATGGAACTTGGAAATCATTTTCCATTTTTCATCTTTTACATTGTTTGATAGGAATAAATTTCTTTGGAATTGGTTTTCCATCCTATCCCCTACGTGACCCATTTTTCCTTGTTTTCCTTGAATTGGTTTTCCCACTACTTTTGGTAGGAAAATGGTTTTTCAGTTTTTTTTTTATAGCAATGGAAACAAATTCTATCCCCAATTGTAACAAATTATATTTCTTTAATAGACAATTTCCATATAAAACAAAGTCAAACGAACACCAAAGATCCAAAATTTTAATATTTTTCCCGTGGAAAATTATACTAATCAAACACAAATAATTAACAATTCTCATGAAAATAATTCTAGGCAATTCAATTCCCTAGAATTCATTTTCTTTCCACCCAAATTCAACTATTGCAATCAAACGGACCCTTAGGCTAATCGGAATCAAAATATGCCACAAGATCAGTTTTAGCAGTAGGAGAATAGATTTCAACTGGAAAAGATGTTCGAGAAATTTATGGAAAAAATAAATCAATACATGGAGGCTAATAATCAGTTCATGAGGAAGACCGAAACAATTCTCCAAGATTAGTGTATTGCTATTAAAAACCTAGAGACTTAAGTTGGGTAGATGACACTTTCTATGACAAGTAGAGTACCATGTACCCTGCCAAACAATACTGAACATAATCCCAAAGAGCAAGTAATGGCCATAAGTATTTTAGAAAATGAAATAATTGAGGATATATCTGTTAAAGCAATCACCACCAGAAGTGGGGTGAAATTTTTGGAAATACATATCAAGAAGCAGGTTGCGACTAAGGAAACTCGAATTATGAGAGGCTAAAGCAACTACGGTAACTCTTCAGCAAGCGGATCAATCCTCAGGATCATTGAAGACTTATTGATTAAAGTGGAAAAATTCATCTTCTCAGCTAATTTTCTCATTCTTGACATGGAGGAAGCCAAGAATGTTCCACTCATATTAGGCTGACCATTCTTAGCCACATGGAGAGCTCTTATTGATGTTCAGAAGGGTCAACTTATTTTGAGACTTGGTGAATAACATATTTCTTTCAATGTCTTCATGGCAATGAAATTCCCTATTGAGTCAGACAGCTGCTTTCGAATAGATTTGATCGAGAAGGAGGTCCAAGACACATTTATGCTACATCACCCATCAGATGCATATGAGGTATGAATTGCACACTCTCAATCTACTCACTTTGATTCCCTTAAGATCGATGCATGTGCGAGGTTATTGGAGACCAACCCACCATACACACGTAAACGCTACTTTGAGGAGTTGGGAATGGGTCCTACAAAGCCATTACCATCCATTCAGGAGCCTTCTAAATTGGAACTCAAGCAACTACCACCTTACTTCCGATACGCTTACTTGGGGGATTTCTACCTACTGCTAGTAATTATTTCAAACTCAATCAGCAAGGTGGAGGAGGAGAGGCTACTACAGGTACTTAGGGACTATAAGACAACCATAGTATGGTCCATTGCAGATAGTAAAAGAATCAGCCTTCACTATGCATGCATATGATTCTTATGGAGGATAATTTTTGATCGAGTGTAGACAATCAATGAATGCTTAATCTAAACATGAAAGAGGTAGTCAGAGCAAAGGTGTTGAAATTGCTAGATGTGGGTATCATCTACCCTATATCAGACAGTGCATGGATCAGCCCTACTCAGGTCGTTCTGAAGAAGGGTGGTATTACAATGGTGCAGAATGAGTTAATTCCCGTCACAACTATTACATGATGGAGAGTTTGTATTGATTATCACAAACTCAACACTACTACTCGTAAGGGTCACTTTTCCCTTCCATTTATCGTCAGATGTTGGAACGACATGCATGACACTCATACTAATGCTTCCCTGATGGATATTC
This sequence comes from Fraxinus sp. D2006-0159, assembly GCA_903798375.1. NCBI lineage: Eukaryota > Viridiplantae > Streptophyta > Magnoliopsida > Lamiales > Oleaceae > Fraxinus > Fraxinus sp. D2006-0159. The sequence continues at coordinate 9,838 of CAIGRQ010266460.1, read as the reverse complement.
TGATATAATCAGATCTCAATAGCACCGGATGATCAGGAGAAGACCACTTTTACTCTCCTCTATGGTACATTTGCTTACCGTAGGATGTCATTCAATTTGTGCAATGCCCCTACTACCTTTTAGCGTTTCATGATGGCGATCTTCTCTAACATGGTGGAGAAATTCATAGAAATCTTTATGGATGACTTCTCGGTATTTGGATCATAGTTTGTTGAATGTTTGGAGCATTTGAGTTTGGTATTACAGCGATGCAATGGGACAAACTTGGTATTGAACTGGAAAAAATTTCACTTCATGGTACAAAAGGGCATTGTATTGGGACATCACATTTCAGCTAATGGGATAGAGGTGGACCAAACAAAAATTCAGATTATTGAGAAATTATCGCCGCGTACATTAGTTAAGGGTGTTTGCGAGATTTCTCGAAGATCACAAAGCCTCTGTGCGACTTGCTAGTTAAGGACATCACTTTTAATTTCTCTACAGAATGTTTATTGGCTTTCAACACTTTAAAAGAGAAGTTGACCTCAGCTCAGTGATAATTGCACCAGATTGGACTTTATCATTCGTATTAATATATGATGCAAGTGATTATGTCGTGGGAGCAGTACTAGGACAGTGAAAGAATAAAATATGTCATGTGATCTACTATGTCATAGCACCCTGAATGACGCGTAGATTAACTATGCTACTATTGAGAAAGAACTTCTAGTTGTTGTCTATGCCTTTGATAAATTTCAATCATATCTTGTTGGGTCAAAGGTCATAGTCTACATCGATTATGCCACCTTAAAATATTTGATGAAAAGAAGGATGCCAAACCAAAACTGATCCGTTGAGTATTACTTCTGCAAGAGTTTGATTTAGAGATCAGGGACAAAAATGGCATTGAAAATGTGGTGGCGATCACTTATCTCAACTTGAACCTGGAGAGCAAAAGGAGTCAATAGAGATCACTGAAATTTTTTCAGATGAACAGATATTTAGTGTGAAAGTCGCCTTGGTATGCGTATATAGTAAACTATTTGGCCAAGTCTATCATCCCACAAGATTATTCAAGTCATCAGCAAAAGAAATTCTTTTTCGACTTGAAATATTATTTTTGGCAGGATCTCATTCTCTACAGGCAAGGGACAAATCAAATTACACGGCGATGTGCTCCTGAAGATAAAGTATCTCAAATAGTGGAGCAATGTCATTCATCTGCATACGCAGGACACTTTAGAGCAACAAAGACGGTCGCTAAGGTTTTACAATCTGGGTTCTATTGGCCTTCACTCTTTCGAGATGCTTTTAGTTCGTGAAAATGTGTGACAGATGACAAAGCACGGAAAACATATCTAGAAGGAACGTGATGCCTTTAAATAGCATTTTAGAGGTAGAGCTTTTTGACATATGGGGATTAGACTTTAACGGGCGTATGGGGAATAGACTTTATGGAGACGTTCCCTCTCTCGTTTTCAAATCAAAACATCATAGTCACTGTTGATTATGTTTCAAAATGGTGGAAGGAGTAGCATTACCAACCAACGATGCTAAGGTGGTGATTGAGTTTCTAAATAGGTACATTTTCACCCGTTAGGCACACCAAGAGCTATAATAAGTGATGGGGGCAACCACTTTTGCAATCGACAATTTGAATCCTTATTAGCTAAATATGGTGTCTAGCATCGTATAGCTACTCCTTATCACCCTTAAACTAATGAGCAAGTTGAAATCTCAAATCGAGAATCAAAGCAGATACTTGAGGTAACGGTAAGTTCTTCACGAAAAGATTGGTCTAAGAGGCTAGACGACCCATTGTAGGCTTACAGAATAGCATTCAAGACACCTATATGTATGTGTTCGTATCGCTTAATTTTTAGAAAAGTGTACCATTTGCCAGCTGAATTGGAACATCATGCTTACTGGGCGGTCATAAACTAAAAATTTTGATTTGAAAGTAGCTGGTGAAAAGAAATTACTTTGGTTGAATGAAATTGATGAATTTCAACTAGAAGTTTATCAGAATGCAAAACTTTGCAAAGAACGCGCCAAAAAGTCGCGTGAGATGCATATTCAAAGAAGAAAGTTTTAGGTCGGCCAACAAGTCCTGTTATACAATTCTAGATTCAAGCTTTTTTCAGATAAGTTGAGGTAAATGTGGTTAGGTCCATACACAATCACAAAAATATTTTCATATGGGGCTATAGAGATCACTCATGACAACAAGGGAGCGTTTAAAGTTAATGGACAACGGCTGAAACCTTACTGGAGCGGTGAATTCTCAAAAAAAGTCCACCATTCATCTGCAAACATCGGAGTGAATCAATCGCCATAAAGTTGAGCTATGGACTATAAACAATCGCTTGTTAGGAGGAAACCCTACGTTTCTTCTTTTACTTATTTCTCTTTATGCATTAGATTAGGGATTTTTCATGTTTTTCTAAATCTTCAGCAATATTAGGTCATTCATCATCCCTATAGGTCACTAAGAGTCTATGTATGATCCAAACTGGTTTTAAATGTGTTGTGGATAACTTCGGAGGTGTTGGAATGATGCTTAGTTGATTCGGTGTTAAAGTCATGCATTTTAAGACAAAACAATCAATTTGAAGCTTTCCGGGATCAACTTGTGTTTTCAAGTTCAAAAAATGCTTTTGGAACCAAATTCATAGAATCCACGTACCCCCCGCAATTTAAAATGTGTTTTGACAAGTTTTGGGGGCGCTGGACAATTGAGTTGCATTGTGGATGGAAAATCGAGATTTTAGTAAAAATTGGCCAAAAATGAGTTTTCGAAAAGTTGACTAGGTTTTACAAATTCTTCCATGTTGCATATACTCATTACATCCATTTGAACTTGTGTAGCACAAAACAAGAGGCATCGGGGGTCTCAAACGGTTGAAAGAAAAAAATTGAAACAGGTAAAAAAACCCCATTATTACTAGTCTATGCTGCCGCATAGTACTACCAGGAATACGATCGCATCCAGCACATCATGGCCTAAGTTGGCCCTGAAATGTTGTTCTATCCGACCATACCTAGTTGCTCTATACAGTCGCATGGAGTAATTTAAGCTCGCGATATTTGTTTAAAACCTATGCACACAGCACACACCACCAATTCACTCTACGTACACAGACACGGACATGAGCACACACCACCACTCCGTCACCTTTCATACATGACACACACCCACAATACATCACTCACACTTGCAATTTCTCCATTCTTCATCAATATTAAGGCCTACATCAAGGTATGTTATGCAAGTTTCTCATTGTTACTTTGTGAATTATTTTGAATGTTGATATGGAGTAAGGGCATTAGGTAGATGATGGAGTTTGTGATTGTTTAGTTGAATTGAAAAAAATTGTGGTTTGATTAGTACCCTATCTTGAAACTTCCATGGAAAATTATAATGCCTTCAACGTGTTTGATGAATTGCCTAGATGAAAATTTGTGTGGAATTAGGATTATTTTCGAATTTGACAAGATTGCTCTACACTTTGGATTGATTTTGTGTTGAAGTTCATTAACAAATAGATTTTCAAACACCAAAACTAAAAGCACATACAGGCATGATATGGCTAAGCAAACGTCACTTCGCGTTCTTCACTTCGTCCTTCAGTTTTCTAATCCAAATGACGTCTGTTTGAAATATGCAAGACTAATATACAATCTTTCATATGCTCGGAGATCGCTTTGGAAAATTTCAATATTTCTCGACGATATCCGGAGGTGAACTTGCTTGGTTGATCATGGTGCCAAATGACAAATTTTCATCGTTTGAATTGATTTTGGGTTTGTAGACTTTATTTTGAATTTTCTATATATTACCTATACTTAATTACGTATTTCACCGACCATGGATCGTTACATCACATTTTCGCTTAGTTTGGGAATTTACTCACTTGTACTATTGGCTTATTGTGAAGTGAAATATTATTCATTTATGCATCATAGATAGTTTAATACTTCCAATTTTTGTTTGTGCTTGCAGGATGCCTCCTAAGTGAACCGTTGAGGAAAAGAGAAAGCTATCTCCACTTCTAATATTGTTCGTACCCGAGGACAGGATGGGGGTATAAGACGATTTTTGAACCAAGAGTCCATAACTAGATACTCCGATATCATTAGCCATTAGGCATTACTTGCAGAGAGGCCAATTAAACTAGATGACTTTCTAGGGTTTGAGATAGTGACCTTAGTACCGTGGTTGGGAAAAGGTGGTGGAATGACCACACCCCATGTACGAAGGATTGTTTGGGAGTTCTACGCCAACTTCAATAATGACATCGACACCCCTAGATCCAAGAATTTACATCAGACATAGGTGAGGGACAAGTGGATTATGTTCTCACCTGAGGTCATACATGATTACTATCAGATCACATGGGAAAATTTCGTCCCAATTCCAGGCGATTTTCCTTTGAACGAGGTTGGTGAAGTTTTACTTGGGAGAGAGAATACTTGGCCACTGCAAACTCCAGAGTGGCATCAAATTGAGCTTACGCCTTCCATAGCTATTTTGTGGTTATTTATGTGCCACAGTATTGAACATACATCCCATCGAACAATCCTAAGGCTTGATTTATCTACCATTAGGGAGAGCTCAAAAGATTGACTTGGCAACATTTATTTATGAGAAGATTCACTATGGGGTGCCCGACATTATTCTTTGGTATTCCCTAGCCTAATCAGTGTGATTTGCAAGAGTTCAGACGTGACTATCCCATCTGGAGAGGTGCCCAAAAGACCCAGCTCTTTTATTAAGCACACTACTTTTGAAGCTCAAGAAAGAGCTCGAGAGAAGCATAAAGAGAAAGTACAGATAGAGGGCCTCAGACAGTAACCAGATGAGCAGGGTCAAGAAGCTAATGATGTTGAGATACCTCAAGCTCCACCACCACCTGGCGATGTCGAAACACAGCTGTTGAGACACGACCATGAACTTCAATGCTATAGCCAGTAGGGAGTATTTGGCCACAAGGAGAGAGGTCGAGATCTTGAATGGACGGTTGAGTACTTATGTGGGTAGAGTTGATGGTAAACAATTGAGGGATAATGAGATGTGGGACCGATTAGGTAGTCTTGAAACTGAGGTCCAGGTACAATCGACAATATTTCAAGGCATACAGGGGCAGCTTGATGATTGTTTTGGCATGATGAGAAGCTTATAGACCGAGCTCGCCCAACACTCCGAGTTAATGCAGCTGATTCTTGAAAGATTGCCTCCACTTTCAACAGATTGCACATCCGGCTCTATTTTCCCCCACCATCCTCACCATCACATCCGTACTGATCAGGGAGTATCCCGAGCCCCATTTTCTTTATCTTTATATGCATTTGTCATTAGCTTTTTGTGCCTTTCATTTTGCATTTTGTTATTCTTTAAACATTGAGAACAATGTTCTATATAAGTTTGGGGGTGGGAATACTTCCATGGCACTCATCATTTTACTATAGTTCTTGTGTGATTGTGTGCTAAAAAATTGCAATTTTTATTATTTTTTTTCTAGTATTAAATTATAATTACATTTTTATGTGCTTGTGTGTGAGTTTTATGACCTTGCTGGCTATGATGTTGAATATTGGAATAGGTAAGAACTATTAATAATGGAAATAGGGCACTATTAGATTAGTCAAAGCTTGTTTATGTGAACTTGACATTCTTTATGCACGATAATCATGATTGACTTATTAGGTTGGTGATTTGGTTCATTATTTAAGGAATAAGACATAGTAAGTAAACCTGAATAACTTCTATAGTATTAATCTATAATCCAATCATAGAGTAGTTTGGAGATGGTGGAGCTTTACAAGGGAACATTGAGATGAGTATGGATTTCGTGCATGAAATTACCTTTTGTGGATTGTCTAAAGCCAATGAGACGAAGACGAGGTGAAAGTCTTATGTTAGGGGTTGGTTTTAAAGGCTGAATGTTTAAAAGAAAAGGGGCATAACACTAGTCTATCTGTAAAAAAATAAAATCTTTTCGAGCATATATAACTCGGTGCCCTATGGTCATCTGACTTGGGAGTCATCGTCCTAAAGCTCGCTACATGGGTTATATGGAAAGAAAACGAGAAGATGTTTGAAAAAAAAAGAATTTTTTTAGAGAAAATGTGAGTAATGGAAAAAAAATACGCAATTACATTAATTAAGCCCCAAGACATTCGGTTTATAGAATTATACCTTTGATGCGAGGCGAGTAACTTAGTTTAGTCTTAAAGGATGAAGCAATAAAAAATATAGGAGAATCTCGACTTGTTGAAGTGTGAACTTGTAATAGTAAGATCTATCCAAACTAAGAGAGGGTAAGGAGTAGAATTAAATAAATTCAACTTAGAATACACCATGAGAAAATTGAGTGAAAAGAATAAGTTTGGGGTGTGAGCATCTCTCGAGCGAAGTAAGGAAATATTTGACTACTATGGGCTAGGTGTTGGGCCAATCATGAGCTTGATATGTTTACATGAGTTTACACACGTGCACGTCGAGTTATGCATATAACATGTGGAGATTGATTTGATTTTTGCACTATTGAAGTTATTCATTTTGTTAATTACAACATTCAAATTCTGAGACACAACAAGTTGTTAAACCATGTTTTAGGTAGAGTTAAGTTACAATTTTACTTGAGGACAAACAATAGTTCAAATTTGAGGGAGTTGATAATTGCGTTTTACACACTTATTTTGATCATAAAACATGGACAATTGGTGATAAATGTGTTGGAATATAGCTTAGTTCTATGTAATTTGTGTTTTGCTGGACAACATTGATGAATGTAGCGAAAATTAGGAGAAACAAGAGAAAAAAAAGGACTAAAATGAAAGAAAAACCAAAGTTCAGAGACCAAGATGCAAATAATATAAAGATGACCTAGAAGAAGAATTGAAAATGTGAAGATGTCGAAGACAAATTGAGCAATGAAATGAAACATTGGAAGAAGAAGAAGTGGGAAAAGAGGTCGAGAATTGCGTAATGAAGTTCGAGGTTCAAAATGCAAGATTTTGGAAGTTATTAATTCTATACGGTCGCATATCACAAATACCTATGCGGTCGCAGGTTGAAGTGTTATATGCGGTTGCATGCCGTAAAACTATGCAGTCGCATAGTACTGCTCTGAATGAAAAATTATGATTTCTTTATTTCAATAGAACTCCTGTGGAAATAAATATAGGGACGCGTTTTAAAACCCGAGAGCCGTCCAGAATGTCAGAGAATATATTCGAAGAGACTTTTGGAGGAGAGAACAAGCCAAGGACATGAAGATCAAAGCCAAGAACACGAGAATAAATTCAAGAACCATGCATTCTTGTATGTTCGCATCCGTCATAGATATATAGTCGGGCCATGTATGTTAATAGGTTTGACATTACTCGAGAGAAAGTGTTGAATAATTTAGGAACATTGATTCATCAATTTTTAGCCGTGTTGTCAAAGTGTAGGACTAAGTTTAAAACGAATTATTACATAGGGATTCGTGATCCTAGTACATTCATCGTAAATTAAAACACTTCATTTTACAATTAACGCCGTTTGCATTTAATTTAGTTAAATCATTTATAATTGCATATTTAGTATTATTTTAGTTATAACTTTTATTTTTTTTTAAACGGCAAACTGACAATTTATTGAATGACCTCACATATGGCGGAGGAAAACCATGATTACAAAAATGAAAAAAAAAAAATCTTACATAAGAGTATACATACATATTTTGGCTACACTCTTTGTACTTTCTCTAAAGAGATTAGAACTCCATATAAATTACCTTTTTTTTTAACGGCAAACTGACAATTTATTGTATGACCTCATATATGGCGGAGGAAAACTATGATTACAAAAATGAAAAAAAAAAAACTAAACTCAAAACACATCAACATCTAAGATAAGGTAATTCCCAACTGTCCGTGTTCAGAATTCCTTGAAGTGGTGTTGGGACATCATCGCCAAAAAATAAGTCAAAAGACGAACCACCACATCCCTTTTTTGCAAGAAAATCTGCCGCCATATTAGCCTCTCGGAACACATGTTGCACCTTCACATTAAAAAGTTGGATCAGCTCTACAGATTCCTCCCAAAATTCCCAAAGCCACCAAAGCGTGCAAGTGCCTCTCTCTATCCACTGTACAATGATTTTGGAGTCTGTTTCCACACTTATATTCTTTATGTTTAGGTTCCTACACATTCGAAAACCATCAAGCATTGCACGCATTTCAGCTACCATATTGGTACATGATCCATAATGGCGAGAAAACCCAGCCAAGCAAACTCCATTGTTGTCCCGTAGAATACCCCCACCGCCGGCTGGACCTAGGTTACCCTTAGACGCGCCGTCGATATTTAATTTCACTTGGTCGCCCAGTGGTTTTGTCCAACTGATAACTCGCACCTTTGCTGGTATAGATTTGCTAACAGGACAGTTTAAGGAGCCCAAGCAGTAAGAGTCATGGTTTGATATTTTTCTGGTTCTGGAAAACAACCCAGCAATCTGAGAAAGCAGCGATTTAATTTGCCAAACCAAATTCTGCCAAGATACGGGTAGTCCCCTCATTCGAGCTTCACATTTGGTTTTCCACAGTCCCCATGTGATGATAATTGGTGTAATGCCTCGAAGGAGACCGACCTGTGATGATTTGGAGACTTGTTTCCCCCATAAGTTCAATAAACATGACATTTTATTCTAGTTTCGGTTAAGGTCAACGTAATAGGAATTGAACTACTCAATCTTTGTGGGCTGATACTCGGACTCAATAAGTCCACTTTATTACTTGTTAATGAACTGTACACTTGCGGTGGTTTTATTTCGAAATATATTTCTGTGAACACTTAAAGCAATTGACTATTGTTGTGGCATTAGTAATTAATACATGAAATCTTTTTAAGTAGATGTTTTATAAATTAATGACTCCCCTCATTAATAAATTATTGTGCAACGTACGAAATTGAATTAGAGAGGCAAGGTAGATTGAATGATTATTTCTTATAGCTTGGTGTAATACATGGCTTTTGACTTTTTATTAGAGATCTCCAATTTAGGCCCATTATGGGTCTTAATTGGCAAGTAAAGTATAAGGAAAGAATACATAATTACAAAAATTTAAAGATACACTTTCAAAAATAAGAAATTTGTGAAAAAGTATCAAAAATAAATGTGACCATCTAATAATAGGCCGATGTCACAATAATAGGTCAAAATGTCACAATAACACACAATTATGGCCACATTCACAAATTGTATAAGGTAGCAGTCACGATTGTGAGTAACAACACCAAATTTAGTTACAATTGTACATTTTTTAGTTCGCATATTATTTATTGATCTCCAATTATCTATTTTATTGATCAAATATTATTTATTAGTCACAACACCCCAATAATTGATCGCAAATACTTTTCATCCCATCTCAGCCACTCCACCACCATTACCACCGTTGATGAGAACCACGTAGCAACGAATACTACTCAACCCACAACGAGATTGAAGATCCCAAAAAAGCTAAAAGAATAATCCCGATTTTGAGTTTAAACCAAGAATTATTGAATCCAGCAACCAAACAGAAACAGTGCTTGAATGACCTCTTGATTACACAACACGTTAATCTGCACCCAATGTTGAACGCCACAAGAATTAATTTGATAAGTTCACGGTGTTCAATGAACAACAATGGTTGAAAGCACAATGTCTCTCAATTGCATAATAATCTCAAATTGTCAAAAGTCTTCTACAATGAATAATAAGCAAAATAATTATATGAAAACCCAAAAATCTAGTTAAAATCGAAAATAACTCTAAATATTACAAAAGATGCTAAAAAGATTGTATTTTAGTCAAACTAGAAA
>CAIGRQ010266332.1:0-10585 GCA_903798375.1 Fraxinus sp. D2006-0159 | reverse complement strand
CAATTATTTCAATAATATCTTACTTTTCATTTTTCAATTTGTAATAAGGGTGTGTTTGAGCCACATTATTTTGGAAGAATGTATTTTGGAATAGTAGATTGATAGAGAATGTTTGGTTGAAAAAGAAGGAAAAACTAATGATGTGATGGAAAATATTATTTTATAAAAGAATGTGTGGTTGAAAATGAGTAGAAGAATGAAAATGAAAATTTTAATGTATATCAAATATTGACTTAAAATCTTGCCATATTTTTCACGTATTCATAAAAAAAAAAAGTTCACTATTATAAGCCCTCGTTTGGTGCACATTTTGAGTCTAAGAATGCATTTTTTTCTATTTTGATGTGATTGAAAATATGTGATTGAAAAAAAATGAAAAATTATTGATGTGATGAAAAATATTATTTTATGCCCACTGAATTCCTTCCAATAGGGGGGTGCCACATCATTTGGGCACTCTCCTTTTGTCATCCCACTTGGGTAATGTAGCAAGGCTCTTATTTTATTGAAAAATATGTAATTTAAATTGAGTAGAAGAATAAAAATAAAAAATAATGTGACTCAAACAGTGACTACAACTCATTTTCTCAAAAGAGATGGGAGCTCAAACAAAGACTCAATGTCATATTGACAAAGGAAAATATTAGTTACAAGGAACAAAAATTGTTTATTTCATGAAAAAAAGAATGAATTATACTAAGCCCATGTTTGAGCCCAATTCTTTCTCATTTTTTCTCATTCATTTTTTTATGGTACTAATTTTTAACCACACATTCTCCAAATAAAATAATATTACACATAAATCTAAAACTTTTCATCACTTTTTCACCACACATTCTCCTATCAATTACTATTCAAAAAATTCTTCCTAAAAAAATGGGGACCAAACACCCACTAAGTGTACATTTCATGTGTTATATTTTAGTGTATATTGTGGGTAAATTCAAAAAAATATTGGACAAAATATGTTATTTTTATAAATTATCCAATTATATATCCACACGTGATATAAAGTCAAAAATAATAATGTAAAACATAACCACTCACATCGTACTTTTTTTAAACCTTTTAAAAGCAATAAATCTCTCTCACACATTGAACAATGCACTGTGAGTGAGATAAGCTATGTAATATCAACCATACACGTTGACGGCCCTCACTCACCGTCCTTTCTCCCTCGAAATTGGAGTCTTGAAATAATTATTTTTTCACTTTTATCTTTGGGATGAGAAAAAGGCTTTTGCTTTCTCACTTGGGTCGTTGAATTGTTGAGGGGTCAGTAACAGTAGCAGAAGAAGAAATGACACCCAAAGTTCATACCTTTGAGGAGGTAGCCAGGCACAATAAGAAAGAAGATTGCTGGCTTATCATCTCTGGCAAGGTCAACTTATTTTCTCTTTGCNAATATAAGTTGGATTGGGAGTCCGATTCGGAGTAAACAATGAATTGAAGAGGATATTTAAACTATGGTTTTTAGAGATTGTTTTACGATTTAGTCCCTGTTTGGCCACATTCTTTTTTTTCATTTTCATTCTTCTACTTATTTTCAACCACACATTCTCCGATAAAATAATATTTTCCATCATATCATTAACTTTTTCTTCTTTTTCAACCACGTATTTCCTATCACATCAACCAAAAAAATGCATTCTTTTGAAAATAATATGCCCAAACGGGGGCTTAGAAAAGAAAACTTTATAGGCATGTCGTAAAATCATTTGATTCAATTCACAGCATGAATCATTTTGAATTTTATTTTTTTTATTAAATCCTTTTATATGATTGTGCTAGAGGAGGAAAGTCAGTTCAGCAAAGGAGGAAAAGGTATTCGAGAACTGAGTTTTATGTGATCATCCATCCTCTAAACACTTTTTTTGCAGGATAAGTCACTTTTAAGCAACTTTTTCCTGCCAAAGATATGTTTGAGGATTTTTAAAAGTTATTTTTTCTTTTATGCTTACTTTTTTAAGCTTAGGGCATCTCTAACCCATTCTCCATTCCACCAAATTTCACCATTTTGTACCAACGTTGGTGCAATCACTCTCCAACCCAACACCATAATTTGTAGCATTTTGGTGCAAATGATGCAAATGAATAATGTTGCACCAAATAAAATGGTTAGTGCCCTTTTTGCCCTTCTTTTCCATTTTGTGCCAAATTTTTGTTGAGGGTATTTGTGTACATTTGTTGTTATACAATAAATTTTAATTCTTAATTTAAATGTATTATTATTATTACTATTTCGTGCATCTGTAATAAATCTTAATCATGTAATCAATAATATAAAAGGAATGAAGGAAAAGAAAAGTATTCAAGAAGATTTAAAATGTAGCAAACATGATTATTTAAAATTAAGACGAAAACCATCCGTTTCAAGAATTCCTTGTTCGTTATAGACAAATTAAGGATAAAAGGCTTACATTGCACTTCGAAGTGTATTAATTGATCATTTGTGGGATGAATATACAAATTTTGAGAATTAAATGTTAAACACTAGTTCGACTTTTTAATATCATGATATTGGATTCAAAACGTATTGAACTTTTTTTTAATATTATGATTTAGTATTTTCTTAGTTGTGGTATTTGTATTCATTGTAATACATTCTTTTTTTATTCATTAATGAATTCAATATTTTCGTTTAACTAAACGAAATTATTTATTTAGTAATTTATGTGGCAATAAAATAAATAAATAATTCTTTAGATAAATAAATTGTTAAGAATGAAAAAATGAAGAAAATGATGAAAACGCTGTTCATTTGGTGCAACTTTTAGTGTATTAGGTTGGAGATGATTTTCAGTTTGGTGCAAGATTTGGTACAAAACTTTTATTTTTTGTGCACAGTTGGAGACAGCCTTATTTCTTCCGGTATACAAGTCCATCCATTGATTGATTCATTCACTAATAGTGAGTTAAGCGGCTAAAAGGTTTTGATCTGCCATACAACCAAAACAATAAATGAAAATGTTGCAAGTCTTTGGCAAAATCCAATCAGACGAGTTTTTTGAAAATGGAAAGATGCAAAGCTTTACCTCAAACAATTCGATTGATTGGACACGTTACTACTTATTTTGTGAAAGATTTGCAACTTTTCATTTATTGATCTAGTTCATACTCACAGAGGGTGAACCCATAGCAATATGTGCTGATGCTTTTGAGAATTTATTTGAAGAGCGATTATAGCTTTGTTTCTTTCACTATTAGTAACTAATCAGTGAAGTCTGTACTAAAGAGAGAACCGTGAAAACCAAGCTCATCTATGAGTTATAACATTGCAGATACTGGATAGACTAAAGCTTGATCAAAGCAATAAGGGTTCCAACACAAAGATTACTTAATCTTAGGAATTTATAGTGAGAATTGTGCTTTCTTTTCAGCCATGAGAGAATTGACTAAGAATTCTCCAATTGGAGAATGGACTTTTCAAAATCCAAAATGGGTTTGAGAGGTATTTTTTTCTTCTTTATAAGATGGTGGCTTCAGAGACTTGTTCCTGTAACACTATGGTCAATATCTTTGCAAAATGGTGCCATTTATAGATCTCTTTGTGCTTACCGAATAAGGCAAATATTGTTTCGTTAGCAGTATGTTAACAAAATTATCAGTCTGTTGAAAACAAAGATGATATTAGATTCCTCTTATACCACTTTGTTGAAAAAAATAAGAGATTTTAGCCACAATATGAAGAAAAGATCTCAAAGACACAAGAATAATGTAATTTGCGGAGTAAAGGAGATTTTATTATAATATGGAGAAAAAATATAAAGATTTGTGTTTATGATTTGTCTAATTTAATATAAATCAAAATGAAGAGCCAACTATATATAGGGAGCAAATAGGTGACCACCAAACGCTAATAGTAAAGTTGTAATTGAAGTAAAATACAAAATACTCGTTAAAACGCAAAATCTGACTTGGTTCGGAAACACCGCCACTTGAATGGGCAGCTAGCACATGGCTAGTGTCACCCTAGTGCTAGGCTAGCATCGATAGGCACCAACTTCTCTGCTCTTGGAGTTCGAGTGCCTAGCTAGACTCGGGCTAGCAAAAATGCGGCGAGAAAACCCTCTATTCCATAATTCAACCTCTTCAAGCGCAACATAAATTCCAACGTCCACTATGGCTTTCAAATAGAATTTCAACTAGAATTTGTCAAGTAAACTTGAATAGGACTCCAAATAAAATTCTTATTAACATGCACTTTATTTAGAATTTTCAATTATTTTCAACAAAAATCCAAATTCTAACAATTTCAACATTTACATGAATTCCAATGCAATGAGCAAACTTTAAAAATTCTCCACCTGGACGCAAATTCCACTACAAGGAATAAACTCGAACTCTTCAATGAAAAACACAAACGAATTCTCCATAAAAAAAATTCAACTATATCTCCATCTCTGCTACTTTCCCTAGGGGCAAAAGTGATTTAATGACTACCAAACAACTGTTTTAACAGAATCAAAATTGAATGCATCAAAAGAAGAATCTTGACTCGAATCAACACCCTTAACAACATTCAAACCATCAACTTAATAAGCAAAATTGTACCTATGTTGAGTTTTATGGCCCAAAATGGGTATGTTACTAGCGACTAAATACAATGACACCATCAATGATGGTGGCAAGGAGGATTTACCTAAATTCAACTAAGGTGTATTCTGCAAAAAAAGATCTTAGGCTCCGTTCGTTAGAGATTAAAATCCAATTAAAATTGAAAATATAGTCGTTATTGGGTCCTACTCGTCTAATAAAAATCAACAATAACGGCTAGATTTTCAATTTTAATATCTATCGAACGGGCCCTTAAACTAGACTCCAACCGTACAAAATTCAACTTCAAATCCATCCGAGTTCTTAAAATATGTTGATTGCTCAAAGATTTTGTATAATACTGTAATATATAATTATATATAAATGAGACTTTTTATGCCCCTTTATTTATCAAAACATGGGTTCCTTTATTAACTTTTAGGCCCTACCTTCAACAGTGCACTTGTTCCCTTTTGAATCAAGAGTACTTGGAGATACGATCTCTTTAGAGCTGGAACGTGTCTCACTGAATCGAGTGTTCTAACCGTCCAGCAAATATCTTTATTCTGACCTAGTCGTACAAGTCATCCAACAAGGTGTATTATTCACAGCACCTTTTAAAACTTCTTCATATAGTAAAAACAAATCTCGATTGGGACACACATGAAAGTGAAATATGCATTAAGAATCCGCTTCGTCAAGTTTGGAGTTGTAGTCGAACACAAGTACAAGCTCTTCATCGCTATTAGGACTTATTGCAATACTTGCTTCTCCTGAAGTTTCTGATTGTTGCTTTGCAGTCAACTTTGTTTTACTCTGCAATGTATAACAATTGCTTATCAAGTGCTACTTTTTTTGTAATAATTTCAAAATTTGAAGTTAAATTTTGACTTGCCCCTTGCGCGATCACCAGCAATAATGAGGCAATTTCCATGAAACCTCAGATGCAATAAGATGCTTTATTTTTTCTTTTAATAGAGCATCATAAACTTCTTCGATGGTGAGAGTATCACGACTATGTAAAATCATGCCTCTAAAAGACGTGAATGACGCAGGAAATGAACACAATAAAATCAAGTGCAAATCTTTTTTACCATATTTGACCTCCAAGATCTCTAAATCAACGACGATTTCCTTAAAGGTAGCTATGTAATCCTTAAGAGATGTACCTTTTGTCATACGATGAGAATGTAGATGTTGCTTCAGATGCAATTCGAGTAAGACTGTTCGTCATGCATAATTGCTCCAATTTTAACTATATGCAGAGATTAACTTTTCCTTCAAAACGTTCTGCAAAATATTATTTGAAAGATGATGTATTTGAGATAAGGCATTTCAATCCCTCCGTTTCTCCTTCGAAATTCAAGTTGTGGGCATCTTGTCATATCTTGACGTTTCGTCCAAATATATTTGAGCGAGTACTACTCACATCTTTACATACCACAAAGAGGATCTTGTATTGCGTTCTAATAGTTTGTGTTTATGATTTGTCTAAATTAATCTAAATTATAGTGAAGAGCCAACTATATATAGGAAACAAATAAGGAACGTCCAAATTCTAATAGTAGAGTTGTAGCTGGAGTAGAACGCAGAAAAGATAGTCCAAACGCGTAAAAGGGTTTGGGCCGGAAACACCGCCTCTCGAGCAGGTGACTAGCGACAGGCTAGTGGCGCCCTGGTGCTGGTGCTGGTGTCAGCTTTTGGCGCTCGACACTGAAGCTAGCGAAAATGCTTCAAGAAAACCCTCTGTCCATTATTTCAACATTTTCAAGTCCAACACAAATTTAAACTTTCAATAGGACTTTCAAATAAAATTTCAACTAGAATTTACTAAGTAAACTCGTTAGGATTCCATAATATCATTCCAAATAGAATTCCTCTTAACGTGCACTTTAATTATAATGCTCAATTATCTTCAACAAAGAATTCGGGTTGCACCCAAATTCTAACACAGTCTATGGTGTCTCATAGTGTTAAACATTTACCATTCTCTTCGAATTCTTCAAGTAATGTGCATTTCCATTACGAATTGATGAGCTGTTATTTTTCATGTGGTTTTCTAGAAGTTTAGGGAGCAGAAGGGGATTTATAGTAGGACTCACGGCTTATGTTTCTCTAAATTGACAAAAAGATTCCAGTACCTTTGATGAATGATACACCCAGCGCATTCTTTTGAGGGCCAATTTTAATGGTAGAAGTGCCTCTTACGGTTTTGTTTCACTAAGTAACCCCTGTAAGATTAAAGCAAAATTCCATGGGACTTACTAGTCGAGCATCTTAGGTTGCACTCATTGAAGACAAATACGAGTAGTTGTTAATAGGGTCTTAACACATTTAAATAAGACTTAGATTGGTATCAATCAAGTCTAGACAAAGTAGTGTTAAATTCACATGAAATTTGGTCATTGGGAATTAGTTGATTAATACAAATATGGTTTTTGAGGATCCATATAGGGCTAGACAAAATTTACGAACCGAACTGAACCCGAATCGAATTGGGCTGTTCTTCATAAGTTAAATACCCGAACGGGTATTTGAATCAAGAACTGATGGGTTCGGTTCGGTTCTTGGTTCTAGGCCCAGAACTGAATCTAAATAATTTTTTAAATTTTTTATATTGAATTAATTAAATTATTTTGTTTTTTTCTAAACAAATTAACAATTAACTAATTTAATTATTAATGCTTAAACTCTCAAGCTAAGTCTATGTCTAGCTAGCCCGGCCCAATCCAACCCAATTTTTAAATTCAATTTTTTGTTTTAATTTTTTGGTCCAATTATTAATTTCATTGTTAACCCAAGATCTATGCATTTTTAAGTTTTTATCATTCCCTTTTCAATTTATACTTTCATCAGGTAAGTAAATGTCCACTAACCCCAAATCATTTGATAAATTGAAACCTACACCTACGTGCCCAAATCGAAACTGTCGACTGTCGAGTTCGACTTCCCCTCTCTAACTGCTCATTGAAGCTACGAATGAATATGTCATTAGTTGTATATATGTAGTGTTCTGTAAATGCTAAAAAAATTAATTATGGTATCGAACCGAATCCGAACGGTTCCATTTATTTAATGCTTGAGAATTTTGGGTCGGAGAATCGAATCGGATCATGTCCAGCTCTAGATCCATATGCTCAAATAAGAATTTGGCTAGGCTTTAGTTAAGTTGCTTTCAGGATTATTTTATTCTTCCCTTTCTATGCTTGAGGGATTGAGATCTTTAAAATATGGGTTGGATTTTATCTAGAATTCTAAATACACTGAAATTTTTTATGTTCATTCTTTTTAAGTTTGCTCGTAAACGCGAGGCATCAAGAAGATTTGATGTGAAGTCTAATGGTATATATTGGACTGTGTGAATCATAATCACGAATTATTCAGGGGCATTTTTGGATAGTTCACATGTTAATGCTCATCCTAGTATCGTATAATTTATAGAAGGTTTTTAAGAAGGGGGGAGGTGTGACAAGATATAGTCGTGTGAAAAACTTTGTAATCTCCTCCGTTATGGTGAAAAATCTGTACAGATAAGTTGATGCAACTCCCCCCTTTGACATGAACCATTATATAAGTGTGTGTTTATGACTTTGCTTTGTCTATTTGTGAACTTGGAAGTTATCATTTTTTATTTTATTTTTTCTGTGAAGCTATTTATATAATTACAGTTGCCGAAGGTGTGATCTTGCAAAGATAATTTCACATCTAAACCCTTCTGAAATTCAAGCTTTCTCACATACAGAGAAAGGTTCTGGCCCATCCTGTCTTGACTGAATCTGTTCCTGGGAGAACAAATAAACGTAATGAAAGAATAAAGAAACCTTCCTATATCCAGACATTTGATTTCAAGCCGATAATATGTGAAAAGTGCGTTTATCTCTAAGAGAACAGAAATGAGAAAGAAGGGATGTCATAATTGAAGTTTATGCACACATTTTAACTAAATGGAAACATGGTAATGTGGGAATGCATTTATTTGGGAGATTCCAATCATACTATTATTATATTCACAATTAAACTTCATGCCTCCTTTTGTTAACATTGCATTAGGTCTACAATGTGACACCATTTCTCGAAGAGCATCCCGGGGGTGATGAAGTGCTGCTGACATCAACTGGTAAGAGCTTATTCTAGGTTAACTAATCTTAACGTTCCCTCTAACAGAACTTAGTTGCTTAATTCGTCAATACTACTATTTATCCGATAAAATGTGGGAGTTTATTTAGCATAATTGGATTTTCTTAGAGTTTTAAGCGCCCTTTGGTGTGAACAAAAAGGGTAGATCTCAGTCTCTTTGGTTTCCTATTTAGGATTTTAATAACTGCTTATCTGCTATTATTTTTTAATTGATTATAAGCTGTAGATCCTATAAAACTTATGGATAGTAAGTGACAAGTAAGTTGTGTGTCCTATGAAAAATGTGTAATTTGTACTGTTTTAGCACCATATTTGAATTGATATGAATGAGTTTTTGCTTGAATTTTGTAGAGAGAGATGCAACAAATGATTTTGAAGATGTTGGCCACAGCGACGACGCAAAAGTGACAATGCAGCAATTCTACGTTGGGGAGATTGATGAATCCACTCTTCCGTCAAATCAGAAATACACCCCACCTCCAACTGCAGCGTCAACTGCAAATCGGGACTCAGGGAGTTCATCCAAGATACTACTATTTATCCTGCCCTTATTGATATTGGGATTAGCATTTGTTCTTCGTCTCTACTCGAATAAGGAATAGGGTAGCCAATCATGTGGAGGGATAAAATAAATGATCAATGCTGTTTATGATGCTCCGGCTGATTTCTTGATATCCTGGATTGGTTGGTGGTTATATCGCTATTTGATGTTTATGAATTATTGGAATCCAATACTTTATGCTGTGATTTAATGCTTTTGTTCAGTAGAGTCTAACTGAAATGTGATCGATTTTCTTGATGATCAAGATGGTGCTTTTGATTAATGGTGTCAAATTGCTCAACTGCCGGGGTAAGAAGGGATATATTTGGTAGGTAGTACGGAATAGGATGGTTGAAGATCGCTCGCATGTCTATTGGCCTTAATCATGCTCCATATTTATATCTTCATTGTGTGATAAAATCAAAATTAACTGGAAGTAATTGTTAATATTGAAGTTACCATTTGATACTTCGTTTATGTTTCATCTTATATCGTTTCAATTTAATACATTCTCTGGGGCATAAGACAAGCTGTGTGGCTTGCGCCAATTTTGGTGAAAAAACTAGTATTATTTAGAGGGTGTACATTATGAAATTGTTGTGATATATTGATATTATGTTTACTGATAATAGTGATTAATCTAGGGGCTAATGGCCAGGCCTCGATCAGGTTGTGTAGAGGGTCGATCTGTCCCTTTATGCAGGCCATATCGGTTCCTGCTCTAGAGGCTTGAGACTAACCATGGCCACGATCATAGGCAACCTGAGACGAGCACCACAGCCCAGTTTATATCTACACGGTACTCGAGCTAATGTCTGATGTCTTATCAATTGGCAAGGCAGTGAAAGCGTGAAATTGTTAATGGATAAAATTGCATATCGAATGAAGATTATATAAACTAACTTATAAAGAATTGAGTCGTCTCTCTTAATAAATAAGATTAATTTTTTAAAATGGAATCTTAGGTCTTAATAAGAATATGGAACGGGGGCCCTGTCATAGGTTGGCACCCTGGAAGCATGTAGCATGACTATGCAATCATGGGCTTGATAATCTGAAACAGATGATCAACTGTGTTACTCTTATGTGGGTCAGAAAGTTTCATTTTTAGGTGCACTTGCATTCAAATCATTTTAACTTTTAACTTATTGCTGCTTTTTCCTGCTTTTGATAAAAAAAAAAAAAAAAAAAGAGTTAAATTTTACCCTAAAGCAGAAAAGGAGAGTTTATATTCATATTTAAGCCCCTGTTTGGCACCCATTAATTTCTCTTTCTCATTCTCATTCTCATTCTCATTCTTCATTTTAACCACACATTATTCAAATAAAATAATATTACACACAAATCAAAAACTTTTCATTACTTTTTCAC
>CAIGRQ010266317.1:0-10586 GCA_903798375.1 Fraxinus sp. D2006-0159 | reverse complement strand
TCGTTCCCAAATTGATTTTGGGCAGATGTTTGTGTTTCGTTCTCCATACTGAACAAGTTTTTAACAAATGATCGTGAATCCATTTGTTATGAATAATAGAAATTGAATGTAGAAATGTAGAATTAATAAGTGAATAAAAATTATGTAGTAGTGTATGAAACGAATTGTAAAATAATAAGAAATAATGTAAAAAAAAAAGTAGAAGGTGAGTATAGAATGAATGAAAATGAATGATATTATTGATGAGAGATTGATATTGGTGGGGAAAAAATGGTTGATTATGTTAGGTATTTATAAAGAAAAAAATGTATGTGAAATGGAGAAAAAAAAATATATGGACCAAACGGTTACTAAACTTTTAATTTTTTTTTTAAACGAGTCACGAGCCGAGCGGCTCGTGGCTCGTTAAAAAAACAAGCCCACGAGCCTGCGAGAAGCTCTCCGAGCCGCTTGTTACTGTTACGAGCCGAGCATGTGCTCGGGCTCGTTTTTTTGACCAGCATAAGCGACTCATGGACGTGAACAATACGAGTCGAACGGTCGAGCCTACGAACCGCTCGACTCAATTGCCACCACTAGTATAATGAGTGAAACGTGAAATTATCCAAAGTTCGGTGTGTTGAAACAATTAACTAAAAATTTTAGCATAAAATATCAAGGGACTAAAGTGAAGTTTCAGAAAAAGTTTCGTGACGTTTGTAACCCACAAAGAATAATATTCTTCCATGAGGAAGAAATGGATATCTTCTAACATCCGATTTGAACTGAGTTTCTTACTTTATCAAACTCTTCTTTTCCCACTTTCCCTCATGATGCTCAGATTAAAAGTGGGAATTATTCTCTCGTGATAGTGGATATTTTGATTTTCATTTATTCCGAAATATAGAGAAAAATACCCAAATACTGCATATTCAAGTTGATTTTTTGAGCTAGGATTAGATGCTGAAATTGTCACTTCTATTGTGAATTACGTAGACTCCCAGTGATAGCGATTCAAATCCTTGGTGCAGTTATGGCGGACAAATCGAGACCCAGCACGTTAACCGTTTACCTTTACGTGCCCAACATCATTGGTCAGTATTTGAGCTATTTGATTATTTTTTTTCAATTGATTTGTTGTCTGTCGAGATGGTTATGATCGTGCCCCGTGAAGGCTGAATCCGGGTTGGGGGCTTGTTGAAACTAAATCTCTGTAACAGCCTAATCTAATATTTTAGATGAGGAGGCTAACATTGTCCGCTTTAGTTTTAATTGATTTTCTTTTGGTCATTTTCGATGCAGGATACATAAGAATTATAATGAATTGCTTTGCCTTCGCCATATGCTTCAAGGACAAATATCTTTTCTCGGTTCTGTATTTCATTAGGTGCATCATCATTTCTTTGGTTTTTCTATTTATGTAAGATTATTAAATTGATTGAATATTTGAATGCTGGGTTTCGTTCAGCTTTGCGTGTGATGCATTAGATGGTTGGTTTGCACGCAAATTGAACCAAGGTATGGGTTTATAGATTTTGACTATTTAGTTACTGTATGCTATAAATTATTATACTGAAGTTTCCTCTTTTTTTTGTTTTTTTTTTTTGTTTTTGGGTGAGGTGGTAGCAATTATCTGATTTGGTGTTTAGCTAACAGTTTGTCTGTTTGGTTACATATTGATTGCTTTGAATCTGTATGAATTTTGTGTATAAAACTTATGTTGCTTTTATAATTGAATGGTGAAATATTGATTACATGCTTTCGTTTTGAAGTTTAGAACCTGTTTGAGCCCATTTTCTTTTTTTGATGAAAATGCATTGTGGGATAGTATTTTAATGGAGAACGTGTGGTTAATAATAAATAAGGAAAAATTTTGGATTTGCGTATAATATTATTTTATTGAATAGTGTGTGGTTAAAAATAAGAGAGACAAATATATTTTGATAATAACGAGGATCAAACAAAGGCTCAATAAGTTTCATAGAACACTTCTCCCAAACAATGGACAACCAGTGATTTGGGTAGTTGAAGCCTGGAGGTTGCAGGTGGAATGTCATTTGGGAATCAAAACCAAATACTGAAGAAATTGAGGAATTATTAATAGAGAATCAAATCTGTATGTGATTTACATCAAGTATCATCTATTTTAACAATAGAACCACAAAATAGGAAAAGCTCCCATGAAGTTGTTTGCAGTGGTAATTATGGTGAACTGAACTTCTTCGATTTCTGTTATAGGGCCAGTCTAATGTGTATAAATCTATTAAGACATTATGAAATAACTTCCCAAACCTGCCATATGTGCAATTAATTGATTTGCTTTGTTCATTTCAGTTTCAACTTTTGGAGCTGTTCTTGACATGGTTACAGATAGGTAATCTAGCATTTACATTCTCATTATGAGCTATATTTTCTAACTTAGGATCTCAGATGTCGATTTTCTTTGTCCACAAATTCCACCTTAAATATGTGTTTTATCTCCCAGGATAAGCACTGCCTGCCTGCTGGTAATACTCTCCCAAGTTTATAGGTGATGTGCTTTAACTTGTACTTGTATTAATTTCTGTGAGTAAAATCCACTACATATTTGAGGTTCACTTCCCAATTTGTTCCAGGCCTGGCTTCATTTTCTTGTCGTTGCTTGCTCTAGATATTGCCAGTCACTGGTTGCAAATGTACAGGTATTTACATTATAACACATGTTTCTGTTTAATTTCTAACCTGAGAAACATTGCATTTAATCGGAGAGCTGTTTTTGCAGTGGCTTCTTTATCGTACAACATCTATCTGTGTCAATTTCTTGTGGATCTTCCTTTATATTTGACTTACTTTCACCTCCTGGGTATTGCAGTTCCTTCTTGGTAGGCAAAACTAGTCATAAAGACGTAAAGGATAGTAGCAGTTGGCTGTTCAGGGCTTACTATTCGAATCGCAAATTTATGGGTTTCTGTTGTGTATCCTGTGAGGTGAATCTCTTTGATCCTTCTAATTTTGAGTGCTTTTTATGTGTAGTTATCTTACTTAAGTAATTTGGTCCACAGGTTCTTTACATCATTTTGTTTCTTCTGGCAAAGAAGCAAACCGAGAATTTAACTGATGTAAGCCTCTTGTTTTCTTGTTCTCAGTAATATTTAGTCTCGTATTCTGAAAATATACCAAGCTTAGTTTTTGTCCATCTATTTTCTTTTTAGGTTTTAGTGAACGCTGCAATGCAAAGTTGGATATACTTAACTCTATTAGCTTTAATTTTATTCGGATGGACAATCAAGCAGTCAGTCAATCTTATCCAGGTAAACATGCTGTATAGTGTATACTCTGTAGGAAAGCCGTCTGAAATGTTTCTGATGAATGTCTATTCATTTTCTTAGCTCTGTTGCAACCATGGCTCCCCTGCCTCAATACATCTTAAATTGGTTTCTGTGTTTTTCTTTCGAAATCATCTAATATAGTATGTCTTTATATTGTGTGCTTGAGGCTTCATCTTTGATCACAGTGTTGTGACTCAATGATGTAGTCTATGCTTCTTGACTCTGGAAAAATATGAAATTTGAATGCAATTAATTATGATTTCTTCCTTGTAATCTATAAATAATATTGTAGAGGGGAATCTTTCTCCAAATTAGAATATATTCTTTGGTTTGGAGTAGAGTTAGCAGTCAAGATCACTGAATCTACCATGCTTGATGATATGGAATTAACTTTAATCAGTAAGTAAAATGTTACGTCTAGCAAGACCTAAGTGATCTGTAATTAACTTTAATTCATGTGTTGACTTGACATGTAGAAATGAAATCAAGGTCTACATTTGGTTTACTTCTACACCAGTATGAATAATCTACTGATAAGATGCCCAAAGAAATAATTATATGACTTATAAAGTAGAAGAAGACTGATTTCATGAAACTAAACTGTCATTAGTCTGGGTAAATGACCGATGCTTGGGGTGGTTTATGAGAAAGGCCTTTGACTGCAATAATATTCTTTTTTTAAAAGAAAAAAAAAAGGAAGAAAGAAGACAAAAGATGGTCCCTCGGCCTTTTTCACCATTTGAAATGCTAGAACTGAAACAGTTTCATTTTTACTCATTCAACCCCATTCAAATCTTATTAATCCAAAATCAAATTCAAACCTTGCTCTTCCCACCACCGTTTTTATTAACAATGGATAACAAATTCATTTTTAATCAAATATTATTAACCATGCAAGGACGAAGAAGAGCATACTATTGACTGCATGAAGTACTCATCCAAAAATTCACAGTTTTCAAGGTTATTTTGTGCTTTAGTGAACTTTATTGTGTGTATATCGATATTGTTGGTTGAATGTTGATGATGATGGTGTGATTTTGATGGTTCTGGTACTCACCAATACAAGGGTTTTTTTTTGGTTTTCTTTTTTAAATATAAAAGGCATTTACTCTTAAAATTTAGGATAAATTCCTAAGGGGTTCCAAACTTTTCATAAGTGCAGTAGCCATGTCTCCAACCTCCATTTGTGGTACCCATGTCCTCAACCTTTTAACATAGTATGCTTCAGACGGAAAATGTGTATTTAGACACTAAATGGTGATGTGACACTTCGGCGATGTCGAATTATAATGGTAAAATTGTTCAAAAAATATCAACATTTAAATTTTTTTGAATAATTTTATGCTTTTACTTAAACAACATGTGAATGTTGCAAGGACATTTAGCTCCTGTTTGAGCCTCGTGGGATGAGAAAAATACCAGTTGAACACATGTTATCTAAAAACTCATTTTCAACCACACATTCTACCAATAAAATATTTTATACGTAAACTCAAATTTTTTCCCCACTTTTTAACCACACGTTCTCTAAAAAATCACTATTACAAAACTCTTTTTTCACAAAAAAAGGGGGGGGCTCAAACATAGCCTTAATGTCTTAAGTAGACATTTTCCGTTAGGTGGGGATACAAGTCGTGTTAAAAGGTTAGGGACAAGGCTGCCCCACTGAAAGGTTGGTGGTCTGGAGGAATTTACCCTAAAATCTATAATTAAGGCCTTTAGTCCCACCCACCCACTAGACTTATTTCATAAATTCCCTGTCTACAGAACCAGCAGCAAGTCAAGGATGAGCTGTCGTCAAATGATCCTCTTTTACTGGGAGAAACCTAGTTACTAAATTAATCTCTTCTTCATTCAAAATCTAGTGTAGACTAGTTATGAATATTTCTGATTTCCAGTTTTCATTGCAATAAGTCAGGCTTGTTACACGTGTATCGAGCGAATTTATAACATTTTTTTACTTGTTTGAGAAAATGTGTGATCTCTTTCCAGTCCCACATTTGTTACATGTCATGATTAGTTTGAATAAGATGGCTCTCTTGAAAAGTGGTTGGGTTTAAAACTCGATTGATTGATTGCACTTTGTCCTGCTTCCTAACTAATTACAGCGTCTTTTGAAGATTAAATTTACTATGACTAATTTCATTGTGTGATGACAGATAAAGACTGCGGCAGATGCATGCATACTATATGATATCAACAAAAAGCAAAAGGATTGATGTGCAATAACAAATTGGAGAGCTACGTGTTGCAGTTATCGTTTACCAAATGGCGTGTTCTGTTCTCTTCCAGAAGCACTTTAGTTCCATATTGGTTGCTATGTGGACCTGCAATTTGGTTGCTATGTGGGCCTGCAATTTGGATCGAGTTGAACTTGTGGAACGGTTGAATATTTTTATCTTTGAATCTTCAATTATATGGCTGCGCATGTTTGAATATTTGAAAAGCACATTTTGTACAGCTCCCCTTGGAAATTGACCTGTATTTTTAACAACCTGTGTTATATGTGTTGTTTGTTCTATCTTTAGTGTTGCTCCCGTGAAACATCATTTGACTAAGATGTCCCAACATTTTGAAGGTAGGCGTGGCAATAGCAACACTATCGTCTACCCCGAATGGAAAGGGAGACTTTGAAACAAAAAATGTTGAGAAGCGTACTATGCATTTGTCGTGCAGGGTAATGCAACTAAGCTCTAAAAGGTTGCAGATATGGCGAGAGCTTCTCGAGCCCCTTATTACCCAAGTTTTGGCCTGAAAATTCACTCCAATCACTATTTATTTGGATCTTTGAGCATCTTTTATGACATGGGTTTACCATTGGTTCAAGTGATGCTCTACATTTCATTCGTGTTCACATCCTCTTGTAACATGATGCTACAGTTTAAAAGGCATGTTTCATGTACAGTATTAAACGATACTAAACATGACAACATATGAAATTTTAACTTCCATTCTTTCCTCGACTTTAACCGATGTTGTCTAGTGTACTTACCAAACATGCCAAAATGAGTATTTGGTCATTGTTGCATACGGGTAGAATCTTTGGGGGTTGGAGTTTGGAGAACACAGGAGGGTGGATGGAGATTGGAGGAAGCACGAATTACTCAGTTGCAAACAGTCCCTTAAGAAGTCAATAATTGACTATTTTTCAGGCAGCTTAAAGTAACAATTTACGACAAAAAGATCTTGTCAAGATACAATGCTACAAAGATGATCTTTTGCTTCCCATTAATAGATTTATCCCTCTCAAAATCGCTCTACAACTGATGAAATCTCCAACATAAATCAATACAGGCTAAATCCGAAAGATTGGCTAATCAGGAGTGCAAGACCTAAAGCAATGGCAACAAGGGACGATGCCCAGGTGAGCTTCTCGGTTATCCTGGGGATCCTATCCTTGAGTGCCTGACTACACGAGCCGATAAAGACGGTATAGCTTCCCATAGCGATAACCGTCCCAACCAAGAACATACATAGAAATGCAGCACCAGCCAATCGAGATGGCAATGCTAGTGCAGGCAAGATCATCATCAGAGCATCGGGTTGTAATCCGTGAACAATTCCTGTAGCAAAAGTTGCAAACCCGATCTTCTTCTTTCCCATAGAGGGATTCTCAAGGGCTTCATATATGCTAACAGCACATTCACCATTTTCTAGTGCAACACATGGTGCAGGGACTTCTGAAGCTTCCTTGATTCCCATTGCACCGATTACAAGGAGAGTAAAGCCCACAACTCGTGTACCCCAGGTTCGGATAACTTCAATGTGAAGCCGATCCTTCAAAAGTAGAAAGAGTAACCCAAATATTACCTGTCCAGCATCATGGCCACATCCCCACAGAGCTCCAACCGCAGCACTTTCCATTCTTGTACGGCCTATTGATAGCGGGGCCAAAGCAGCAAGGTGGTCGGGACCAGATAATGTGTGCAAGCATCCGGCAAAGAAGCCAGTCCACGCGCTGCTTAATAGTTCACTACGAATAAGTTGACTCCCTGCTGCTGCAGCAACGGGTCCTCCGGACTTGGCTACACTTTGAAAACTAGCTAAAGCTGGTGACACAACAACCGGGTGGACCAGTGCCAAAAAGATTGCTGAGACAAGTAGAACTGTTCCGGAAGTAACCACCTGAAACATATTTGACAATAATATGTCAAAATATAAGGCAAAAATCTTAACCATATGTCAATTTACAAGATTATAACATGAGAATAATGAGTCGTCTAGGTGTCAAATAAATCGGAAATAATAATACTTAAAACAATCAAATCCTTGACTTGAGTTATCCAGTTCTACGGGTACAAGTAGCATAATGATTCCACGGTCATGTTTTTCATTGAGTAATAACTATATTTTCTCTTGATTTCCATGGGATTGGTTTATAGAGTTACAAGAAAATCATATATAGTTAACCATAGAATGCATTAGATGGAAACAAATGCTTGAAAGAAGTGCTTAACTGGCACCTTCTTGAAGTTAAAACTATCACCATAATAAGAAACTACACAAATTTGAAAAGATTTCCATCACTCTATCCTAAGATAATCAGGCAAAAATAGAGGCTGCTAGTACTGAAACCATCAGCTCCATTTATTGATTGTCAAAAAGAACAGCAGGGCAAAAACCAGTAGCCAAGTTCAATAACTCGCGAGAAACTTTATATTCCAGCAAAATAGTTCTCTTAAACATGTATCAGGCTCGAGCTTAAGCTTGAAAAAATGGAAAAAGGTTTGTTAACAAAGTCTGACTCCGACTGACGGTTAGGATAGAAACAAAAATTCTTTATGCCTAGGACAGAAGCTAATACTAGGAATCTTCCACATGCTGAATGGCGAGCAAGATAGGGCATTTGAAAACATAATGTTTTGACACACAATATAGAAGTGCATACACAATTTTTCTGCACAAATATACTCGGGAGAATTGTGCTGTCAAAAGAACAAAGTAGTTCCACAATAAAAACTTCCTTTGTGCATCAAGAAATCATATATAATATCTGAAAAGACTCATCAAGAGGATAGTTTGACGAGTGGAATCTTCCTGTACAAACTGCAATTCTGACTTTATAAGGATCTTTCTTTCAGGATCATGAAATAAGATCTTCTGCTTCATCTGACAAATTTCAAAAACTGAATCCACTCCATTCAAAGGATTGCCTCTATACAAAAATCTAGATTACCTCAAATAAACCTCAAACATGTTACATCAGAATAGACTAGATGTGTTCAGCAGAACGACATAGGGCACATAGAGAAACTTCTACTAGAATTTGAGTTGTTATATTTCTCAACAAGCATTTATACGATGATGGTGCTGTTGGCATACTCTCCTCTTGCAAATGCATTCTAAGGTATAAAAAATCAAAGAATTACAATGGTGCTTCAGAGTTCACTTGATTCAGAAAATGCAATTAAATATAAGCACTCCCATACGATCATATCTTAAGCTAAACAATTACATAAGAATCAAATATGTCCAACACAAACCAATATTTATTTATCCACCTCCCCAGATGTTGCACCTCCAAAATAACAAATTACTGTCTCCAAAGGGATTCCATTTCAATACTGATGTAGTAAACGAAAATTAAAAAAAAAATCGACGGGAAGGTAAGATTCGGGGCATTTCCACATATATTAAACGAAAATTAAAAAATAAAAAATAAAAAAATATGACAAAAAAATCTGAAAAAAAAGTAGAATTAAAATTCTCACGGCATTAATACCTTTTGCTGCTCAGAGATTGTTTGGGCGATTCGTTTAAGAAAATGGGGCTTGGAATGTGGCCCATCAGGTAAATTCGCAGAACTCAACAAAATTTCCGGATATGTATCTAATGAATTCACAGAAAGAGAAGACGGGACATGGAATTTGCAGGATAGTGACCTCACTCGGCGCGATTCGGAGCGTGGGAAGGAAGAAAAACCGAGTCTTGACGCAGAATGGACTCGGGGGAGAAGCGGGCAAGATGGCTTAAGGCGGTGGATTTTAGAAGGAACTGAATTGGAATAAATAAGCCTATCCATATCAAAACTGAAACCCCCCACACCCTACGAGTTTCTGGGGAATTTATTTACTGGGAATTTGAACGAATTGATAGATTTTCAAAGGAAAAAAAATGTTGCAAGTGGGTGGAAGAAAGAGGCAAAGGGATGAAGGGATAACACAACTTGATTGCTCTATGAACCTACCAGTTTGATTGGCAGTTCAACTGTATCTTGAATTTTCTTTTCCATTTTAGAAACTTTTGAAATAATTAAAGAATAAAATTATACAATAAAACTTGTTGAGACGTCTAACTAAACATTCGAAAAAGAATTGTAATAAAATGTGCGATAAATTATAGTTTGATCGATTGAAAAATTGATAAAAGTTTTAACATAATTTTATCAAACAAGTAGTAAATTTGGTCACGAATTGTGATTGTGGGGCATCTACCATCGAACACAAATTTAGGTTGGGTCAATTCTAGAGAAAAAAAAAAAAAAGTCGTATTTGATGGACTTTTAGGCCACTCTTGTGTGGATTATCTCTCACATTTTGCGAATTTTGGAGGTATAGATTGCAAGATAACATGAAATTTGCACATATGGTAGTTTTTTAGTGTCTACACTTGAATATAAGAAATTGAGGAAGTAGTCAAAGTTGTTGAATTGGTTACTCATTTGGCATTGACCAGTTTAAGGGAAGTTGTGGTCTGATTGTCTCCACAATATACATTAGAATAAGTAGTGGTGCCTTTCACATCTTACTTTACCAAACTTAAATACATTTTCGTTTAGTAGAGATTAAAATCGGATAAAAATTGAAAAATTAGTCGTTAATGTTGACTTTTATTAGACGAGTGGGATCCAATAACGACTATATTTTCAATTTTAATTAGATTTTAATCGATACCAAACGAGACATTAGTTACATTATAATTATTATTTTTTGAATTTATCTACTAAATTTTGTCAACTGATGATTAGCTCCGGCATGGCATTCTGTCAAAGTGTCGACATGGCATTTTGTCAAAGTATAGGTAAGTTATTTTTGTACATATAGCAAGTAACTTATTTTTCACTTAAAAATTTTAAAACTCTCAAACATTCTTTTAATATAAATAACTTATTTATTTTCATTTTTAATCAATTAAAAAATTATGTATTTTAAATTTTTATTAAATCTTACTTTTTAATTTAACTTTTTATGCTTAGTGGAAAGAGTTTTTTAGTAATTGTTGGAATCTAAAATTAACCTTAAGATTGTTGGAAAATGTAAACCAATTCCCTTTATTTTAATTAACCCGCAGGACCTTTCT
>CAIGRQ010266198.1:0-10328 GCA_903798375.1 Fraxinus sp. D2006-0159 | reverse complement strand
ATAATGCATTGTGATTGATATGAGAAGGAATGAAAAGTTAGAGAAATGAAAAGGAATTACTTGTTTTTTCAAGTATTAGAGTTTGTTATGAAGAATTGAAACGAAAAGGAAATATTGGATTGTTTTTTTTAATGAAAAGAAGTGAAAGTCGACCAAATAAGGGTGAAAAATGAAGAATTGTTGTCTGGGGACAAAATTGAAAATCTCCAAAAATTGATTTGTACCGAGAATTGATGATTGAAGATTATATGGATCAAATTAGAAGATGAAAGACTAAATTTCATAAAGAAAGGTTCCAAGCTGAACAAAGAAATCTGAACACCTGTTGAGAAAATTCCAGTGATAAAATCATCTATGCCATGCGATTGCAGTCAAGTAGGTTGTGCAATCGCATGGCAATAATTCGGCCAAATGAAGTTTTCTTTGTTCTTTTCAAATTCTTTATGGGAAGGAATCTTAACATGTTTTTAACCTACTTTAGAGGCACACTTTTGACAAACCAAGCTCGAGAGAGAGAACAAGAGGCAAAAAACAAGACATTTATCATTCTAATTCGAAAAGTGTAGTTCAATTCTTGAATTCTGGGCAAAGGAGAATGAGGTCCAACAGAAATTGTTGAAGGAAACTTAAAAAGATTTAAGAATTCATAGCATTCTCTCATCTAGAATCCGAGCGATGTTTCATATTTCAAACACGATTCTTGTTTCCTTATAATGTTTGGCTAAACTTCTAGTTAATAGGGCGTAGATGAACCCTTTATTATGAAATTTTAGAGCATGTTTGAATATCTTTTTTGGTGTAGAATGCATTTTTGAATGGTAGATTGATGGAGAGCGTGTGGTTAAAAAATAAATTTTTTTTTTCAATTTGTGTGTAATATTATTTTATTGAAGAATATGTGGTTGAAAAGAAGATAGAGAAATAAGTATTTTCAAAAAAATGGGAATCAAACAAGGGGTTAATATAAAGTTCAAGACTTTGACGTTTGATGCTTGTTCATTTTGGATAATTGTTATAGGTATTAATATTTTTCCATTAATTAGCTACTAAAAATAAATTGTTTTGCAATTGTTATTTCATTCGAGAGAAGGAATAATGAATATAACACTTATAGCAATTTTTGTAGGGTCAAATCGTGCTAGCGATATATCATTATGCCTTGCATGATTTAAACTGAATGTTCTTTATTCTTCTTTCAAAATTATATTTTTCATAGAGATATAGGAAGGTCACACGTGAAAATATATTTAGTTCTACTTGAAAGAAATTGTTATAAAATAGGAACATTAATTAGCAAGATTAAAAAAGTGTTGTTATGGTCTTGACTTGTGTTAAGACGTATTAATAAAGGGGGACTCAAAGTTTTAGTACATACGTATTAATAGAGTAAGTATAAATTAAAATTATATTAAATACATTGTTCTCGAGGGAAGGATACTGTATTCACTATTCTATTACATATCTACGATATTTATGGGATTTTATCAAGCAAGTTTTTGAACATCTAAATTGAGGAACAATTTATCAGTTTTTCAATTGGAACAACCGGCCAGTCAGATGTGGATTTAATAACCATGTTTAAGGAAATTCAAGTCCTATAAAATTATAAGAACTCATAATTTGAGGAGAAATTACTACAACATATGTAACTTTTTATACATGTGCTGATATAGAGAATTATGCTCTTTAATTATTATAGGTTTATTGGTTAAAAAAAATAAAAAATTCTTTACTCTTTGATTCTTTTAAGCAAACGTATGCATCAGAAATGCCACAAATAATCAGTTATATCTCTGGCAGCTGAATTGTAATTCAAAGTAAAAGAAACGGACAAATGTATTCAAATCTCAAGGCTTGCCTATTGGGCTGCCACCTCCACTTGTGTAGGAGAAATCAGGCGCAGAATATTTGTATTCTTCATCAAAGAAACTGCAGTTTTTAGACTGATACAAAGGATAACTATCGTCCACGCCCAATTACCTTCAAACTTGTCACACCCACCATTATTCTCACTCAAATCCCAATACCACTCCAGGGACGGACACAGAACTTTAAAGTTACGTCAAACTTGCAAAAAAGTTGAGAGAAATTTTACAATTTAAAATTTACGTCCAAAAAAATTACATCCCATATAATTTTGTATCCGAAAATTTACATGGGATACGATTTTTTCGGATGTAAAATTTTGAATTTTTTTGAAAAGTTTCTAATAAAATGATGAAAATTACATTGAGAAATTTGTATCGCAAAAATAATAAATGTTAATGAAACAAATGATTTTTTTTTTTTTTTAAAATGCGAGTTAGATGTTTTTTTAAGACTCACGTTTAACATATTTTTAACTATTTTCGATATCTGTTTGGACTATTTGATATACACATAATGTAGTTTTTGAAATAAGNTTGAGAAATTTGTATCGCAAAAATAATAAATGTTAATGAAACAAATGATTTTTTTTTTTTTTTAAAATGCGAGTTAGATGTTTTTTTAAGACTCACGTTTAACATATTTTTAACTATTTTCGATATCTGTTTGGACTATTTGATATACACATAATGTAGTTTTTGAAATAAGTTTCGAAATGATATAAACAATTTATAGATTCGATTAGCGTACGGTCGTTGGAGAATTTTTAAAATTAGTATATTATCGAAATTCAAATTTATTTTGATTTTGTCCCTGTTTGGTGGAAATTAAAATCAAGTTTTTAGTAATTTTTGATAGTTATTGATTCCATGAAATATGTTATTAAAATTAATTGTTAACTTTGATTTAGATTAAAATTTAGATTTTAATCGATACCGAACATAATTTTAAAATAAATAAATAAAAAACTTAAAAGTTGGGGGGCACGTGCCCCCAGGACCCCCCGGGGTCCGCCCATTACCACCCCAACAATCAAATTTTAACACAGAAACCCCTCATTCTATGAAGGAAATTTAATAGTTACACTTCTGTACTGTAATTCAACAAAAAGAAGAAAAAAATCACACAAACTGTCACAAAAGAGAATCCAATATTAATCCATATTGAGGGCTCATACAATCTCAATCTCTTGGCTTTCTTGAAAAAATCCATAAAAATGGACCGTTCTTCAAATGGGCTATTGCACATTTGAATCAAGAATCAATTTTTAATCTGTATACACTGACTCATAAATCAATTTTTTGAACACTCACTTGCAACGAACAATCTTTTGTCCTTAGGTAATTTCACCAAATCCTAAATATATTTTTATTCAATCATTCCATCTCCTCCTACATAGCAATCAACCATCTACTAAAATTACTGAAACTGACTATCTCTGAATGTGTAGCAGGCTCCTCAGTGGAATCAATACTGTTAGCCACACTAAATGCATAAGCTACCAAATCTACTTTTCCATACTTCTGTGGAGGTCTATCTATCTGCAAAGTCTATCGTTAGAAATTAAATATTGTGATGTTGCTAGTAGTGTAGTGAAAATATTAATATCTGTCAACTGTGAACTACACCGATCTGTAGTAGACTGTTCTGAAACCTCTGAGTGTCTCCCTGGACCAATTTTTACCACCTGAGTTAAATGATTCCATTCCTCGATTTTATCAGAATCCCCACAAGGTGAACCATAGCAAGTTCATCAAATACTACATCTCACTAACCACCACATTTCTTGTCTCAGGACACCACAATTTATAACTCTTTACACTTGATTTATACACAAGAAAGACACCCTTTCTAGACCTAGACTCCAACCTCCCATTATCCACATGAGCATAAACAGTATATCCAAAATTTTAAAATCAGAATAACAAGAAGGTTTACTAGACCATACTTCTTCTGGTATCTTTTTCTCAATGACAACTGAAGATGAACAATTAATCAAAAAAACAAGCTGTAGCAGCAGCTTCAGCCCAAAAAAGTTTTATGCAACCCAGAATTTGAAAGCATACAACAAACATTTTCCATCAAAGTTCTACTTATTTGTTCTGCCACGCCATTCCGTTGAGAATTTTCGGGCACTGTCAAATGTCTCAAGATGCCTTCATCTGTAGACGCTATTGAATTCATCTGAACAAAACTCCAACCCATTATCCGTGCAAAGACGTTTAACCTATTTTCCAATCTGCTTTTCTATCA
Organism: Fraxinus sp. D2006-0159; assembly: GCA_903798375.1. Classification (NCBI taxonomy): domain Eukaryota; kingdom Viridiplantae; phylum Streptophyta; class Magnoliopsida; order Lamiales; family Oleaceae; genus Fraxinus; species Fraxinus sp. D2006-0159. Next base: position 6,209 of record CAIGRQ010266198.1, on the reverse strand, counting down.
TTGATTTCTACTCCTTGAAGGTTCCAAACACATCACTCTTCTGTTTTAAGAAGAATACCTAAACTTTCTTGTAGAAGTCATCAATTATTGTCAATAAGTAATAAGCACCTCCCTTTGAAGGTACCCTGACTGGCCTCCAAAGATCTAAATGGATATACTCAAGTGTTCCCTTCGTGTTGTGTCTTCCTTTAGTGAATATAACTCTCTTTAGTTTCCTAAAGATACAATGCTTACAAAAGTTTATCTTACTGGTCTTCTGCCCATCGAGAACCCTCTCATACTCAACTTTGTCATACCATTCTCACCCATATGCCCGAGCCGTATACGCTAAAGTTTTGTAATTTCTTCATCTATCAAATAAGAAGTAGAAACTGATGTATCCCATATTACAATGGAACCCTATAAAATGTACAACTATGTAGAACCTTTATGTCCCTTCATGATAATAAGAGCACCATGGCTCACATTTAAAACTCCACCTTTACCAGTATATCTATAATCATTTGAATTAAGTACACTCAAAGATATGAGATTCCGCTTCAGTTCTGGAACATGCCTTACATTTGTAAGTGTTCTAATAGCCCAATTAAACACTCTAATCCTGACTATACCAACTCCGACAATTTTGCGACGCGCTTTATTTTCCATAATCACTACACCTTTCGAAACTCTTTCATATGTTGTATACCAGGCCCTATTGGGACACATATAAAAAGTACACGCCGAGTCAAACCATTCCTCACAAGGTTTGGAACCCATGTTAGAAATCACAAGAAGCTCTCTTTCACTTTGCCCATCTTCCACAACATCAGCATCCACTATGTCATCAGGTTTCTTTCATTCATTAGTAGAACCGGCAGCCTTGTTTCTATTCTTCAAACTATAGCAATTAGCTCTAGTGTGCCCTTTTTTTCTTACAAAAGTGACATGTTTTCTCTACATGTCTAGATTTTGATCTGTCCCTTATATTTCTACTAAGATTCCTATCTTGATTTCTCCCACGAACAATTAGGCCTTCAGAGGGGCTCCCAGATCCTCCAGTAAGAAGCCTTATCTTCTTCTTAGATAGTAAAGCAATGTAGACATCTTCCACAATGAGAGTATCCCGACAATAGAAAATAGTATTTCTAAAAGTCATATATGATGGCAACAACCAACACAATAACATCAAAGCTAAGTCCTTCTTATATATATGATTAAGTGAAATTGATGCCCTGTAAGCATACTTATCACGTGGATTGTATCGTTACGTGGCTCGAGATTAATAATTCTTGCCCGATTTACCGATTTAGGTTGTCAATAGATGAGGAGAAGTATTGGGAGGGGTCGGATGGATGGGAGAGGTATGTGGGGGTTGATTGGTTTGAGGATTTGGTGGATGATGAGGTGAATTTGTTCGGTTTTAGGAATACTCTTAGGCACATTGCGAGGAGGTATCAAAGGGATGATGAGGGAATTATAGAAGAAAATATTGACACTGTGTTGAGTTGGCCAAGGGGGCTAGTGGAGGAAGGAAGTGGTGGTGGACGAAATGATGATGTACTGTGTGACAATTTGAAGGTTTGGAGGGTTGTTACGAGTATTTTTCAATTTTAGCAAAGTTAAAGGTATAATTTTTGAAGCTCTTTTGCCATTCTCATCTTTTACAAAATTACATTGCTTTGTGTTGGAGGTGATTGGTTTGTCATTTACATGTACGTAAATAGCTTGCTTTATTTCTTTGGAAAGCCATGTGATGTTGGAAGTGCTATGCTTGTAGATTCTTGTAGTCCTACCTGATAATAAGATAAAATACTGCATAAGAACAATGATTATTGATCTTCACAAGATTTAGGTTTTCGTAGGTTTATTTTCAGGGAGTCGTGCAGTATTAGAAGTACCATGCACATTGAAACTGCTCACAATAGTCTTGATTTTAGTGGATATCTTACAATGACTTAGTGCAAATTTCAGCTAAAAAAAGAAGCTAATTGCCTTGAACTTGCATGGAAATTAATTCGGTTCTTTTGAAGTCGTGATCTCCTTAACATCGCAAAAGAGTGTGATCAAGAAGTGAATTAACTTGATTTTTGACCTTTAATTTGTATATGATATTCTTTGTCATATTCTTTGTCATATTTATGTTTCAGAGACCAAGTTGTAGCATGATGGACTGCCTACTTGAATTTGGCTTAATACCTACTGCATCTTTGGTAAAGAATTTTGTTTGTACATGAGTAATTTTGGGTACTTCAGAGTTGTTTCTTTTGGTATGTACACTAGCTATTAACTCTTGGCTGCATTTAAGATGTTGTCATGTCTGTACTTTTTTAAAAATCGATATATTTTATGGACGGTAGGTCCATTGTTATTTGATTTGAACTTGTATATTTCTGCTTCCTCAAAAACCTTAATTTTAACTTGTGGTGCTGTTAATTTTTCTCAGGAAATTTTATATTTTGGTTGGCGTCATGCAGATGATGGTTAATGGTGGCACAATCAACAACAGATCTGCATTAACTTTGCTCGCAATGTGCAAGACATCATGGCACGCAATTTTTGCCATGAACTTGCTCAAATGTGTATTACATCTGGCATGGTAATGCCATTTAGATTTTGCTGTGTCTTGCAGTATTCTACTTCTTAGTTTTATTTCTCTCCGATTTTATGCTTTTCTCTACAGGCTATCAATCCAGAGCCTCTCTTGCCAATTGTAAGTGGCCGCCTTGATAAGGTGGAAAGAGTCTTAAGATCTTGATTTCATGATGTCATCACAAAACTGCATCCCCATGAAAAATTTGGAAATTGTTGCACGTTTTAGACCTTTGATGATAAAGTTATCCCATATATATTTGGAACCGAAAGATCAAATTTTATCAGCTATACTCAGGAAATCCAAATGTTGTATTGATTCAATATTGTATTGTATTACATTCTAATGTTGTATTGATTCAAAAATTTGTAATGAAATTATCAATTTTTATACAATTTCAAAATTCGTTCATAAGGAGTATTTTCAATTTTATCAGTCATCTAGTTTATTATAGTTTCGCTCCTTAATCATTACTCATTTTTAGATAGGTTGTGTCGTAACACATTCTAATGTTGTATTGATTCAAAAATTTATAATGAAATTATCAATTTTTATACAATTTCAAAATTTGTTCAGAAAGTGCAATTTTCAATTTTGTCAGTCAATTACCATATATAACCTTAAAAAAAGTTTACGGCACCGTTGAAAAAATGTTGTAAAATGGTCTACCGCAACGTTTAAAAACACTGCAAAAGGGTCTATGACAACGTTCGAAAAACATTGCAAAATGGTCTACCGAAACGTTTAAAAAACACTGCAAAATGGTCTACCGCAATATTTAAAAAACCCTGCAAAAGAATTTTTCGTAACGGTGAATAAACGTTGCAAAAAGTCTTCCCTTAACAGCAACAACGACCCCTGCAAAATACACTAAAACGCTGCAAAAGGTCTACCGTAACGTTTTTTGACCGTTGTAAAATATGTTTTTTGGTGTAGTGTTATTTAACTTTCAATGTCTCCAAATCAGCGACGTTTTCTTTGAACATAGATAAGTGATCATCCATGATGTACTTTTAGACATCTAATGAGAATACAAGCGTTGTTTAAAGTGTAGCTTACTGATCAACCTCTTTGCCATACAAATTTGCTCCAACTTCAACCACAACGCAGCGACACTTCTCTCTCTTAGAACATCCGGAAGAATTTGATTTGAAAGATATAGATGAATTTGAGATTAGATTTTTCGATCCCTTCATTGCTTTTCATCCAGCGTCGGGATCTTAACAAAACCAAGCAATCCTTCCTCCAAATTCATCTACGCGAGAATCGATCGCATCTTCACTTGCCATAAAGTAAATATCGTGTTTCGATTCAATAATGGAATATCATATTTCATTGATGCCATGCAAAAAATAAATCTAGCTCTGATACCACTTGTTATGAATTGATCGCAAGATAATGTCAATAATGAAATAAACAAGAACAAATAAAAACACCAAAATTTATATTGAAACCCAAGATGGGAAAAAACCACAAGAAGAAAAGAAAAAAATCATTATAATCAATAATAAACGTGTTTACAATATCAAAATTTCAATACTCCTAAATTGAAATCTAAGTTCTTTAATTCTCAAGATGTTGTTGAGCGTATATTTGGAGATATAATAATGTGGAATATATATAGGAACCTCCTTTGAAGTTCTAGATGAAGAAAAAAATATAAAAATCCGAAAAAATGGGGATAAAACCCGTCACGGTGGTGCCTCAGTGCCCGGTTTGTTGAACAACGGGGCTCTGCCTCCCTTTTCTTCAACAGCGTTGTGGCACCCATTTTCTGTAATATTGTCGCCAAGGTATGTTATCCCAAAGTTTCTTTCCATGCCAAACTCTCAATTCTCGATGAAATTTGATCTCCATTAATTATGAATCTCAAAATCAAAACTCCTTAGACTTCTTCTATTCAACAAAACATCAAATCACATGGAATTTGGGTCACATCACAACATGTTCTGTGATTGATGTGATGCTTCTATAAGAGTGAAAATCAAGTTTGGTCTTAATATCTGGTGCCCGAATCTTGATAAAAAGGGGAACCAAATTAAATTGGGTGATTTGAGAAAGATGCAGCGCAAATTTGATGCATATTTTTGAAGTAAAAATTATTGCATTAATTCCATGAAAAAAAATTCTTAAAATCAAATTCATTGATTGACTCGTATAGTTTTAAATTTAATTCTTCAATTATTTGGACTCTCATATATATGGGCAGCCGAACGTGGGATGCTGGAAAATAAATCAATTAGTCAAATATAATTTTCAAGATGAAAACAAATAATAATAAGTCGTATGGTACTTTCTTAAGGAATTATAAATTATTTATGTCGACAACATAAAAAATAAATAAATAAATAAATTCTTATAGACTTGCATGAATCTGTCTAATATATAAAAATATTGAGTTCAAGTTTCACCCTTACATCATTAATGAAAGTTCACATGTTAAACTTTGACGCAAAGTGAACTGAATCTTGTACATGTTGAGATTTTATTTGATACAAATCAAATGTAAAATGTTTGTCAACTTAGCATATTTTTCATCGATCGTTTTCACATTTCAACCACCAAACTTCCATTCGAAACCCCACATGATAAATGAAATCTATTTTGCATTGTAGGATCCACGCCCGTGATTAACGCAAGTAATTTTCATTCAACAAGAAAAAAGTCTATATTTTTGCCGCAACTCCACGAGGATTTGGGAGATAAGAGAATGCTGCCAAAATATATTTTCTTAAGAGAAAAAACAATTGTTGAATTTGAAAAGTACGAGTAGTGCAAGTTTGAAGTATCATGATCTCTACTCTACATAAATTTGATGGCCGTGCATACAAGAATTAATAAATAAGTAAAATTTAAGCAGAGGTCCTTGACCTATGCGACAAGAGAAAATTAATTGCAAACCTATAAATTTTGACTACGCGATCCTCAAGTTTTTCATAAGTGTAACAATCAGAGGTCCTTCTCCACAAAATTCATTCACTTCGGTGTTAAATAAGTAGATAGAAGATCGCTCACCTTTTGCTGAGCAGATTAGTCCGTTTACTTTTGTAAAACACATGTTTCAAAGAAAATAAAAAGAAAAATAGAACTCTATCACCCCTCCCCACCCCCACAACCAACGATATTGACGTCCCACACCACCATGACTAGTGTCATTGGCTGGTTCATTCACTCTGGACTCCGGCTAGTATACTTGCCAAAAATTTGGGACTCTGAAGTTGAGGATTCATTTGCACTTATTATAAAATTTAGGAACCTCCATTGTTCTAACAATTATTGAAAATGTTTATTTATTTTATATAGTAACTTGTCAATTTGTCAAAGGAGCCGCCAATTTGTGCTATTTATTTGACCCATAATCCCCCACCCCAATAAAAGAGTGCCTTTCATATTTGAACCCATCATTTCATTTGAAATCATATAGCAATAGAGAGGGTCCCAAAAGGATACCAAAATCAAGAAGGGTCCCAAAAGGATACCAAAATTAAGAAGGGTTCTCTTTATTTCATTTCAAGAAGAGGGTAAAGAAGAACACAAAGAAAATGGGAAATAGTTTAGGGGGTAAAAAGACTGCAAAAGTAATGAAAATTGATGGCCAAATGATCAAATTCAAGACTCCAGTACGTGCCGTGGATGT
>CAIGRQ010266197.1:0-11883 GCA_903798375.1 Fraxinus sp. D2006-0159 | reverse complement strand
TTTGAGCCAATTTTTTTGAAAATGAGAATGAAAATTATAACCGTTATTGGGGCCCACACAAGAAATAGAAAATTTGAATTTAAATGTTGATTTGATGGATAACAGTCATATTTTTCATTTTAAGGAGAAAAATATAGCTCAAACAAGGCTATAATAAATAAGTAAACAAAATAAACAGATGATAAAAAAAGTAGAAAACATCATGGACATAAATAAACCACATTACCTCAAAATATCTTATTACAAAGTCGTCATCATACGCAACATATAATCCCACAAAATGGTAAATACTAAATAAAAATCATCCTTGAGAATTATTTTTTAATTTGCAAAAGGTTATTCTCAACTTTGGCACTTCTTTCATTGTGTCCAGCATCACCACACCTGGAACACATTATTACCATTCATTTCCTTGACGAACCTCCAGCACTAGAGGTCATTGTGCTGGATGGTATATATACACCGGGAACACCTTATTACCATTCATTTCCTCGACGAATCTCCAGCAATAGAGGTCATTATGTTAGATGGTGTTTATACACCGGGTACACATTATTTCCATTTCTTTTATTGACAAAGCTCCAGCAATAGAGGTCATTGTATTGGATGGTGTCTGATGACCGAGCATGTTCCCACTCATTTCTCCCCAAACGGCTTGGTCTCCTAAGGATAAGCTCCTCGGGTTAGGGAGGATCCCGAGGAGATAATCCAATATGTCGGTGGATTCCCCTAAACTACAAAGATATCCCACTGGTCACGTGTTACTCCATCCTAAATGTACTTTACAATTAGAGTCATATCTCTACCCAAACACCCAAGGAACACCATATTAACTAAATCACAACTCCTAATTGCACTAGGAATCATAAGTGCCCCTCCAACATTGCAGTCATACTAGGAGACTACCATATATCTCTATAAATACATCACTCTCGTCCATTATTGAGGTATATTTTCATACACAATTTATAGCACATTTTCTCTATATATTCTCTGTCTGGCTTAAGCATCGGAGGGGTGACGATGACACACATCGACACCTTTGTTTCAGGTACCGAAAGACCTCGTTTGTGCTCTTTCTTAGTCGTCAAGTTTGGATTTTGACGGTGTGATTTTTGATAGCATCATTGGTGCCGTCTATGGGAAACGCTGTCAAAAGCCATAGTCAACACACGTTCGGGTCTTCTGCTAGCCAGCTCATCTGCGCCAGATCCACTACCTACCGCGGAGCCCATAATACAGCAAGAGGAGTCATTCGCAGTACCAATGGCCTAGGCCTTCGAAGAACTTCGCCAGCAAGTTGCAACACTGACCCAGTTGTTAAGCTAGATGAATGGCCATCCGGCGCAGGAACATCCTCCGGCGCCTATGGTAGGACAGTGAGGAGGCTCGTGCTCTGAATATACGCGCTGTTCATGATAATGATGGATTTGGGGCCTCGGGTGTCCCCCCTGCGGCCTCGGCCTCGAGGTTGGTCATTATGGACTCAGGAGAACTGACCAAGATTATACAGGATGGAATCAATGCTGGATTGCAGAAGAGTACCTATGGGGCAACATGATTTACCCCTAACACTCCATTTACACCGGAAGTCCTCTCCTACCCACTCCCAGATAGATTTAAGCTCTCCCGCATGAAAGAGTATGATGGAACAACTGACCCTATCAACCACCTCAATGTATACACAGATGTCATGAATCTTAAAGTAGCGCTGGATCCAGTGATATGCAAGGCTTTTTCCCAAACCTTGACTAATGTTCCAGGGATTGGTTCTCTACCCTGGAGCCCAACTCCATTGCTTCGTTCTCTGACTTGGCCGATAAGTTCTCAACTTTCTTTGCCAGTAGCAAGCGTATCAAGAACATAGATGCTTCCCTCATGCAACTAAGGCAGAGGCTGAACGAAATACTGCGTAAATTCATGACTAGGTTTAACAAGGAAAGGCTTCAGATACCCGATCTTCGCATAACTGCAGCAATCTTAGCCCTTACATATGCCATCAAGTGTGAGGCTTTCAAAATGTCACTGTTAAAAAACCCACCAAAGTTGTGACCGAGCTACTTACCTGAGCAGAAAATACATCAATATGGAGGAAACACTTAACCCGAGGAGGAATTCTCACTCGACCTCGGAGAAACCCGAGCACAAGAGGCAACATAACTCTAATCCTCGTCCGGAGGTAAACATGGGCAAGCAGAGGCATGAGACACAGTTAGCACTTCTGACTCATTTGAACACTTTGAGGTCAAATATTTTGATGGAGATCAAAGATATGAATGAACTTTAATGGCCTTCGAGGATGCAGTCGCCTCCAAGTGCTCGAGACAGGAGTAAGTATTGCAATTATCATCAGGATTATGGACATATCATGGAGAACTATAACGCGCTCCAGCGAGAAATTGAGGCTTTGATAAAGAGGGGATTCCTAAACTCATACATTAGCAATGACAAGCGTCCGAGGACCGATGGGGACAAGGGAAAAGGTCCCGAAAGAAAAGGGAATGACCAGCCTACTGCAGGGACAGTTAATGTTATTATTGGAGAAATAGCATCAGGCGGAGACTCCAACATTGGGCATAAACAGTACGCCAGGCTGTATAACCCGAACTTGAGGACGATGACTGAAAGTATGGAAGAGATCACGTTCGGACCGCAGGATTTAGAAGATTTATCACATCCTCATGACGAACCCCTGGTCATATTAGCAATCATAGCCAATTTTGATGCGAAGAGGATTTTGGTTGATAATGGGAGCGCGGCTAACATACTTTCTCATGAAGCATAAACCCATTAACAAAAGATGCAGACACGTAACATCAAAATCATCAAATGTCCCAAAAATATTAAATTAAACCTCCTAACCGAATGATTAGCTAGGCATTGCTGTATTACCAGTGTTCGTGGAATAACTTCCAACGTCATACAGATATCGTCACCCGACGCTGAACCCGACCTTAGGGGGAGACTTGCTCCTGTGGAAGAGTTGGTGGAGGTCGAGGTCGAGCCCGATAAGAGGGTGACTATTGGTCGGGACCTTGATGCAAATCTCATGACTGCGCTCATAAGTTGTCTATCCCACAACATTGACGTATTCGTGTGGAGTGTAGAGGGTATGCCTGGGATTGATCTAAGCATTGCAATTCACAAACTAAATATCAACCCAGTGCTAGGCTGGTCAAACAGAGGAATAGACAGTTTGCACCAGAACATCGAAAGGTGATACGGGAGGAGGTCGACAAGCTAATCAGTGCTTAGTTTATTCGGAAAGTCCAGAATCCCGATTGGCTCGCCAATGTAGTGCTCGTCAAGAAGGCTAATGACAAGTGAAGAGTATAGACTTCACAAATCTTAACAAGGCATACCCAAAGGACAGTTACTCCCTACCTCGGATAAACAACTTGGTGGACAGCATGTCGGGTCAAAAGCTATACAGTTTCCTTGATGCATTTTTTGGATATCACCAAATCCTTATGGCAGAGGATGATCAGGCGAAAACCTCTTTTATGGCCGACTCGACCATATATTGTTACAGGATCATGCCCTTTGGATTGAAGAATGCGGGAGAAACTTATCAAAGACTGATCAACAAAATCTTTGCTAAAATGATTGGGAAGAATATTGATGCCTATATAGACGATATGGTGGTTAAGAGCAAGCAGGCGGGTCATCATATTAAAGATCTTGAGGAAGTGTTCTCTACTCTTCGAAAATACAAGATAAAGTTAAATTCAGCCAAGTGTGCCTTCGGTGTAGCCTCGGACAAGTTTTTAGGCTTCATGATCACTCATAGGAGGATTGAGCCAATCCAGACAAGATACATCCATTTGCATCCATGGAGCCCCCTCGAAACAAGAAGGAAGTACAAAAATTGATAGGTCGTGTTGCAGCATTGAACAGGTTCATGTCCCGAGCAGCGGATTGACAAAATACAGGCACTCTCATCTATGGAATCTCCTCGCAACAAGAAGGAGGTACAAAAATTAACAGGCCGTGTCGCAGCTTTGAACAGGTTCATGTCCCGAGCAGCGGATAGATGCTTTCATTTTTTCAAAGCTCTAAGAGGATGTCATGACTTTGAATGGACCGAAGACTGTGAGAAAGCATTCCAAGAACTGAAGCACACTTTGGCAACCCCACCAGTTCTGACAAAGCCAGAGCCCAAGGATAAGCTATTTCTATACTTAGTAGTCTCTCAGAACGCAGTAAGTGGGGTATTGGTAAAAGAGGTGAACAAAGCTCAACGGCCGATCTACTATGTCAGCAAGGTATTACTCGATGCAGAGACCAGGTATACGTTGGCCAAACAACTAGCTCTTGCATTGGTGGTGGCGGCACGGAAGTTGCAACAGTATTTCTAATCTCACCCTATTGTTGTGCTCACTAATCAGCCGCTCAAGCATATACTTCAGAAGCCTGATGTATCTGGAAGGTCACTGAAGTGGGCTATTGAGCTTGGAGAATTTGACATTGAATTCAAACCTCGACCGTCAATAAAAGCACAGGCCTTAGCTGATTTCGAACTAACCTCAAGGCCTCGAGGGCCAGCAGATTCTTGCCCGACCAATGAGGTCACAAAGGTATGGGACATTTTTATAGATGGAGCCTCAAACTCCTCGGGCTCGGGTGAAGGGTCATACTCATCAGTCCGGACAGACGAACAGAAATATAATGTGTATTCCTATTTGAATTAGATGCCACCAACAATGAAGCAGAGTACGAAGCCGTTATAATTTCGCAAGAGCTTGCCATTAATCTTGAGCTTGAACATATAAAAATTTACATCGATTCACAATTAGTAGTTGGACAGATTGAGGGTATGTTTGAAAGAAAGGACGAGAAGATGAGTCTATATTGTCTGAGAGTTCATGACCTTCAAAGACAGTTTAAAAGTTGTCTTCATGGGGATTGATGGTCTCGATAGAACAGTCCACGTGAAATTTGTTACAGAGCCGAGCACCTTCCATCATGGATATTGAGCTTGAGCAAGAGCCATGTTGGATGGATCCAATTATTGATTTCATAGCTAATGGAAATTTTCCAGAGGATCAGTGAATGGCGAGGAGCATTCGAGCTAGGGCATCGAGATATTGCATTATTATGGGGGGTTTTATTTCGTCGGAGTTTCACTCTTCCCTACCTTCGGTGCCTGAAACCCTTAGAAGCAGCATAAGTCTTGACAGAAGTTCATGAAGGAGTGTACGGGAACCACCAGGGAGCTCGGGCTCTAGCTTTCAAGCTTATAAGGTGTGTATATTACTGGCCTACCATGAAGAAGGATGTTGCGAACTATGTTAAGAGATATGACAAGTGTCAGAGTTCAGCAACATCATCTACTCTCCCGCCGAGAAACTCATCCCTGTACATTGCACTACCCCGTTTGAGCACTGGGGTGTCGACATCCTCAGCCCTTTCCCAATTGCTCCAGGACAATTGAAGTTTATCGCAGTAGCAGTTGAATACTTTACTAAGTGGGTCGAGGCCGAGCCACCGCTACAATTTCAGAGCCCAAGTTAAGGTCATTCGTCTGGAAGTCCATCATTTGCAGATTTAGAATACCCAATGTCCTCGTAATCGATAACGGGAGACGGTTTGATAATTCCAAGTTCAGAAGCTTTTGTACCAATCTAGGGATTGACCATCATTTGACATCTGTAGCACATCCTCAGAGCAATGGCCTTGCAGAGGTTACAAATCGAATGATCTTACAAGACATCAGAACCAGGCTTGGGGAAGCTAGAGGAACTTGGTCGGATGAGCTACCTTCTATACTTTGGACATATATGACATCTCATAAAACTACAATTGGTGAGACGCCCTTTGTGTTGGCATTTGGTGTGGAAGCTACCCTTCCAATCGAGACCAGACTGTCAAGTCTCAGGAGGCACCGGGACCGAGGAACGAACAACAGAACACCTTGACCTCCTTGAAGAGGTAAGAGAACAAGCCTCAATAAGGGTTGCCTCTTACCAGGACAGAACAGCAAAACACTTCAACAGTAAGGTAAAGTACAGGAAGTTCAGAGTTGGGGATCTTGTGTTGAGGAGAGCGGAAGCCGCGGGTCATGCCCCGGGCAAGCTAGGGACCACATGGAAAGGACTCTTCGAAGTCATAAGATAGGTTCACAAAGGCGCCTAAAGCCTAAGAGACACCTCGTGAAAACCACTGACCAAGCCTTGGAATGTGAATAGTATGAAGATATACTAAAAGTAGCCTATTTCCTTTTACTTAGTAGTTTTGCCTTAGTTTCGAATTTTTTTAAGTAGGTAGGGCTTGCATGCTCCGTGTCTTTTAATTTTTCGATTAGTAGGCCTGCGTGCCTACGTTTGATGTTTAGAAAATTTTCAATTACATAAATAGTGTCGGGATTTCCTCCCCACAATATGCTCCTAACCCTCAAAGTCTTGCCCCATGCAAGCACCTCAAAGCCTTGTCCTAAGGCAAGCACCTCAAAACCTTACCCCGTGCAAGCACCTCAAAGCCTTGCCCCGTGCAAGCACCTCAAAGCTTTGTCACAAGCAAGCACCTCGGGCCTCGAGTTTNCAAGCACCTCAAAACCTTACCCCGTGCAAGCACCTCAAAGCCTTGCCCCGTGCAAGCACCTCAAAGCTTTGTCACAAGCAAGCACCTCGGGCCTCGAGTTTATAACTTTGTTAATTAAAATAAAGTTGGTCGAGATTTATGCAACAACTCTCCCCGAGTTTAACACTTTGTTAATTCAAATATAGTTGGTCGAGATTTATGCAACAACTCTCCTCGAGTTTAACACTTTGTTAATTAAAATAAAGTTGGTCGAGATTTATACAACAACTCTCCTCGAGTTTAACACTTTGTAAAGTTGGTTAAGATTTAAACTTATTAGTTGAGAAAAGTTGCTCGATTTTTCACTATCCTTGAGAAATAATGCCTAAAGCAGCACTACAAGCAACAGAAAATTGAGGTCACAACAACAAATGAGCATTCATGATAGGTAGTAAAAGAAAAGATCATCAAGTTACGAGCCCTTCGTTGGGCAGTGTACTTTACAAAAAAGATTCAAAAGAAATCCTAGTCCTCTTCATCATTCCTCGAGCTCTTCTCCACCTTGTCCTCGACGACATCTTTCTCCTCCTCTACTCCATGCCCTCAGACGATGAGAGCTCGAGCCCCTCGACGACCTCAAGTGCAGATGGCAGTTCTTCGATGTTGAACTCGGGAAGCTTGGAACGGAGAAATGCCTGAGCTTGTTTAAATGCATAATCGTACGATCCCAAGCATACTTCTCCCTCATCGCTTGGAACTTCTGGTCGAGCTCTATTTTTGCCTCATTTGCCTCGGCTTTTGACAGTGCAAGCTCGTCACTAGCTCGCTTAAGGGAGGCCTCGAGCTCTGAGTTCTCTTTCGCTCGACGTCTGTTCTCAGCCTCGAGCTCAAAGACGTTCTGGACCCTTTGTTCGATCTCTTCCTCGAGCGTAGTAACTTTATCGGCCTCTTTTTCACCCCTCAAGGCCAGAGTTCGGGCAACAGTCAAAGCCTACACACGACGAAACAGAAGATAGTGGTCAGGATTTAAACATGACATAAACTTCTAAAACTCGATACTATCTTCAATGTCAGAAGCTCGACCACCTTTACAACCTCGTCCTGGCTTACATCATCTCCCCCACATTTCTCGAGAAGCTCAGGTATGAGGGCACATTTCCCAGCTTCTGACGACGAGGGTTCCTGCTCGGGGATTGCGTGGTCGAGGTCAACTACGACTGGAGTTGCTCTAGGAGTAGGAGCTTGAGGGTCATTGTTTGGGGAACCTTGACCTGTGAAGCTTGGGGATCAGACGCGACCTCGAAATGTTCCTCGAGCCCTCTCAGTGGCTGTTCGGTCGTCATGTGCCGAGGACATTTCTTACTTTTCTTCCCAAGCTGTTCACAGTAGCACCCTTCGATTTCTTGTCTACTGCTAGGCGAAGGTTGGTGAGATCAAATACCATCTCCAGAACTGCAAGACAAAATAAAACCCAAGTCATTAGGCCGAGGAGATAACATACTGTACGATAAAAACAGGTAATAAAGGTGCTCGCTCCTACCCTCGATGCCTTTGACATTGGCAAGATTGAGGACGTCATCCCCGAGGAGATCACCCATGCTATACGATAGAGGCTCGAGCTCGACCAATCTCTGGCTATCCCTTTATAACACTTCAAAACACCTAGCCCTTGTTAAAACGATTTGTACTCGGGACTGTCCACTGAAGACTGAATGGGTGGTCAGGATCTTGGGGTTGGATAAAATAATATTTGGATTTCCATCCTTTTAACAAGCTCGGCATTCTAGGAACTTTGAACTCTCCTCGGGGATGAAAAGTATACAAAACAGTTGAAGCTCGGGAGTGACTTTAGCTTGAACGTCATTCTAAGCAGACCTAACCTCGAGACAATTGATAAATATCTAAAAGCTATAAAAAAATACACCAGCATCCTCCACCCATTTGGGACTAATTGCCCAGGACACATATCGTGCTCGATCAGGAACTCGAGGAAGAAGGGGGTGAAGTGGCCACTTAAGTCCCTCCTTCAATACCTCCCTATAAACGGCTATCTCACCCCCTCGAGCACTCATTACGTTCTCCTCGAGGTCGGGACATCTCACATCAGCTACCCCTACTACCTCATGCTCCTTATACCTACAACTAAGCTCGGTGTAGGAAAGGGCAGGGTGGCTATCAATGGGTACAACGAAAGGAATCAAGTGATGGTCGGCCTCAGGTATTGACCCCAAGGCTGAAGAGCTACTACTACCACCAGACATAATTGACAAAATAAAAACTTAAATTAACTAAAGGAAACAAGCACTAACTTAGACCCAAACCCGACGTTGTCCGAGGAGTGTTCAAAGGCTGAAAAGTGCCAACTGAAGTGGGGCATGGGGGTATTTATAGGAGATAGAGAAGTCCAAGAGACTCTCGATCCTAGCCCTCCATCATACGCCACGTGGCAGCCATCCAACCAGGGTAATCATTGGCTCGATCATCGAGGCCACGTGGCGCGCTTTCATTTGCACAGTTGGCTCATCATTCTCTAGCCCGTACTTCGAAAGCCTTGCAATCCATTCCATAGGCTGACCAGCTTCGCCTTCGAGGAGTATCGCTCCAACCTGCTCGGGCACGGAGAAAATGTTCTTGCCAACCTGCAAAGGTGCATCACATCCCAGAACTTCGAGCACAAAGCTCTGCCTGCATGTACGAGGTCCAGTGATGATACCAGTTTATGTACCCGACCCGAGGAGGTCGTGACCGAGCATGTTCCCACTCATTTCTCCCTAAACGGCTTGGTCTCATCGGGATAAGCTCCTCGGGTTAGAGAGGATCACGAGGAGATAATCTAATACGTCAGCAGATTTCCCTAAACTACAAAGATATCCCACTGGTCACGTGTTACTCCATCCTGAATGTACTCTACAATTAGAGTCATATCTCTACCCAAACACCCAAGGAACACCAGATTAACTAAATCACATCTCCTAATTACACTAGGACTCATAAGTGTCCCCAGCTTTGCAGTCCTACTAGGAGACTACCATATATCTCTATAAATACATCACTCTCATCCATTATTGAGGTATGTTTTCATACATAATTTACAGCATATTTTCTCTCTATATACCCTGTCTGACTTAAGTATCGGAAGGACGACGATGACACACCTCAACGCCTTTGTTTCAGGTACCGAAAGATCTCGTTCGTTCTCTTTCTTAGTCGTCAAGCTTGGATTTCGACAGGTACGATTTTTGGTAGCATCAGTGTCTATACTTCGTTTGCATTCTTTTGTCGCTTCTTTCTTATAAGCTTCGTCAACATAATCTGTAATAGACTGAATGCCACGTGAAAGCAGTGCCATAATAACATGACGGTATTCCTATTAATTGTCACAACCGACATGAACTTGTCCTCACAATCAGGTCAACTGCAAGTAGCATTTGGCTTACATTATGGCATATTTGGAATTTATGGTTCTCGAGTAATCAACATATTCAACCCTTGAAAGTCTAGTATTTCTCTAAATGATCTTCACGATCCTTGGACCAACATCTCCACTCTATCTGTTGCATGCATCCCTCCTAGTCACAATTCTTTGCATCAAATGCATTTTGATTTTCTCTGATATTGTCAAAATAGGCTTCTCACGTACACTTAAGATGGCACTATTGAATGATACACAGAGAAAATAGACTTCTCTCATGCACTCAAAATAAGCTTCTTTCGTGCATTCTGAAGTAGAAGTCCAGAGGTCTACAATAGCCATACACATATACAAATGCCTTAAACCAATCCCTATTGAAACATTGATGCTTCACATAGTCCAATAACATCACCGTACAGTGTTCGTACTTCACATTATTCAACTTATCGAAAAACACCCCACTAAAAATAGTCATTGTAAAATAGTTCGTATATTCGACTGGATGAACATGGAAAAAACTAATTACTACTCGAAATAGGTCAAAACCCACAGCAATCAACATGTATACATGTAATAAACTAAAATTCGAACAAGATCATGTAAAAAATTGAACCCAAAACATCATTTCGAAAGACAAAAATAGGGACATTAACTATATTTATAAGCATCATCTTCAAAACCTTTTATTACAAGAGCATACATTCTCTATAAACAAATGATGAAAATATGTATATAACAAAAATCAACTAATTCAGAGACCCATTTCAAAATTTGAAATTTTTATCCACACAATCGAAATACAACTGCTGCGTTAGGGATGACAACGAGATGGGTGTGGGACGGGTCGGCCATTTCCACTCCCGTCTCATCGGGTATTTTTATTATCTTACCCCGTCTACATACCCCGTTAAAGTAGGAAGGGGCGTGACCGAGGTGAGGCGGGGCAGGTCCCCTTCCTTATTTATCGCCCGTTTATTTTTTATTTATTTTATTTCTTGCATTTTTTTTTGAAAATATTTAGTCAGTAAATATTATTTAAAAAAAAAATTGTTAAAAATAGCTTATGTTCCATTTAAAAATGATAGTAAATTTTTTATTTTTGTTTGATAAATAGTTTAAATTTGAAATTAACTTTAAACAGGCGGGTAACTAGGCCGGGCCGAGCGGGACGGGGCGGTGGCTATGTTTTTCATGTCCCATACCCGCTTCGAGACAATTACCCTGTCCCATCCCCACCCTATTTACTCGGTTAGGTGGGTAATCCCCACCTCATTCTAGTCAGGGCTTCGCGGGTATCGAGTTTAACTAAGTTTTTTTGCCATCCCTATCGTCTATCACTTATTGTTGCAAATCGGTTAGTAAAATGTTGTGGTGAAAGATTTTTAGATGTCGTGAAAGAAATCGATCCAATCATAGGTGAAGAAGAATCAGTTGATGTTGATCGTGGGTTTACACTGAACTTCTTGCCTCTGGGAGTGACCTTTCATTTCTTGTGGAATACACCCTTACTCCAAGCAAATAGGCCCTTGTTAAAGATGTGAAGACAGAAAGACAATTTTGCCCTTTTCAACTTTTCCAGTTTGGTCCTCTTTATTTGGAATTAACGGCGGAAGTAATGAGGTTCGACGGTAAGGGGATGGGTCTTACTTCAAAGATCGTACATGGGAGTTTTCGACCAATTTGAAAAGGTGGGAGATATTTGACAATAGGTCTATACGTTGGGAATTCTTGAGCTAATAAGCCTTTTTTTCTTTTGCTCTTTGTATTTATATTATGTTTCTCTCACTTTAATTATTTCTTCTTTTATTAGTTGTGACTGATTACTTAGTTTACGTTAATGTGAATGTTTGTGGACACAAATATAGCATAACACTATTATTAGACAAATTCACGAATGCTGGAAGCCTGTATTGTAGCTCGAACCTGTAGGTCTACCCGATGTTGTTGAAGCT